>JANBQA010000004.1:62737-114966 GCA_027576955.1 Dimargaris xerosporica
TATTTTCTCTTTTTTATCTTTTAACACCTGCTCGCCGTGGCCGCGACGAATGTTGGCGTATAGATAAATAAACCGACGGGGCTTGGTGTGCTTGGCGTAATTAGACCAAGGTAGAGATAGACAATAATTTCAAGTACTTGTGCAGTGGGTGGTGGTGGTGTGGCAGCATGAAACGCTATAACATGGGAGCCATCCCCCAGTGTCACTCAGCGCGCCTCACTCCTTGGAGCCTTGGGGTGGACATGGCGCCCGGAACTAGGCTTGGCTGGACCTGTGCGCCAGTTGTTACGGCGGCGTTACGTGGAACGGGCAGTAGGTGGGAGTGATCTCTAGTGAACGGGGGCGCTGAACGCTCTTCTACGCTTTGCATGCCATTACTATCCCTGCGACACGCATCTCGCCACTCCTCCTTCCTAGTGTCCATTGGTCGCCCGAGTGACGAAACCAGCCCATTCGACGCCATTGCCAAAGGCAACGCTCTTGCCGTGCACAGCATTTGGTGGCCTGAGACCTCGGCCATCCCACGCAGCTGCCCTGACCAGCTCTGAAGTCTTTCATGCGGCACTTTTTACCCCACACAGTGACCGTCGGGTCGCTCGCGTTGCTCTACCGAATTTCCAGCGACCCGCTGGTCATCAACGCATTCTTTGCGCTCGTCGCCGGCATTGCAGTATGGAAGCTCATACCGGTTGTTCCTGGTCAGTTCCTGGCGGCTGGTCTTTCTGGCAAAGACGCGAATAAGCGCATGAAACCATTGATGTAAGTTGTCAGCAGCCTGGCGCTGCCTTGGCCCAGTTTTGCTGGACTGCCTACCTGACCCGTGGGCTCTTACCACCTACCCCATAGCTAAAGCACTCTGGCACTTTGGACGGTTTTTGCGCTATGGAGCGACAGCCCGGAGAGCCTTGGCATTCTGGCAGCAACGGTGTACCTTATTTGCCTATTCCTGTTCATCCCGTTTCCGTTTCAGCACTGGTTTCCCTCCGAGTTCGGGTCCCACTCGCTTCGCACCTTTCCCTTTCAAAAGGTAGGGCAGGAGCCCTTTGGTAGAAGGCTTGACGAATGTTCACTAGACCAGCCGAATTCCGTGAGCGGGTTCTCTGGTGCCACCGGGATAGCGGTGGTCGGCCATCCGATATATTGCTGAACTATTTGGTCCTGCAAGCCAAGGGCTGGTGTTCTTTGTTTTCCGTTCACTCACGACATTTGCACCGGCACGTGGTTATGCGAGTGAACATATGCCGATAGCTGGGCGAGTTTTTGGCCGCCATTCTGTGCCTGCAGAGCATGGTGTTTTTGGGGTTTGCCGACGACGTGTTTGACATTCGGTGGCGGTACAAGCTCTACATGCCCATGATAGCGTCCATACCGCTACTGATGGGGTATTATCTGTCCGATGGGGTCACGTACATGATTGTGCCGCTGCCGCTGCGGGGATACTTTGGGCGAATTTTAGATATTGGTAAGTGGTATTGTCGTCTGTGTGGGTGGGTGTAGATGTAGGAATGAGAAGGGCTCAAACGCTAGGATTCGCCTACGAATGCCGCTCAGCTGAGGCTGCCTTGGCGGATCGTCAGGCGAAATGCTGCTGGGCTGCAAAACAAGTTAAGGCCAAACGAATATAGGGTGCCTGGTGGTCCACGTATGCTTAGCGAGTAAAAGGGTACCGTGTGATGGCAATGAACATATCATTGCGCTAATGCTAAAGGGATGTGGGCTGATGTATGTTCAACGGCCATGATCGTTCAAATACAACATATTTTGTTGGTGGTGGTGGGGCTGGTAACGCGTAGGGATGTTATACTATGTGTACATTGCCATGATTGCCATCTTTTGCACCAACTCCATCAACATATTGGCCGGCATCAATGGTGTGGAGGTGGGCCAATCGCTCGTGATTGCGGTGTCCATTGCGGCCAACGACGCCCTGTACGTAAATGGAACGGACCTACCAGCGGCTGAAGCCCACCTGTTCTCATTGTACTTTTTGCTACCCTTTATCGCTGTGTCGGTAGCGCTGTTGCGGTACAATTGGTACCCAGCTCGCGTCTTTGTGGGCGACACCTACTGCTACTTTGCCGGCATGACCTTTGCAGTGGTGGGCATTCTGGGTCACTTTAGCAAAACGATGATGTTGTTCTTTTTGCCCCAAATTTTTAATTTTGTGTATTCCAGCCCTCAGCTCTTTCGGTTGATTCCCTGCCCGCGGCATCGAATGCCACAGTTTAACCCGCGCACCAACTGCTTGGAGCCCAGCTATAGCGACGTTCGAACGCTCTCGCGACCTAGACAGTGGTTGGCTATTGCCCTTGACCGCCTAGGGCTGGCCGATGCCCGCTACGATAAGAACGGCCGGTTGGTGGAGGTGAGCAACTTGACGCTCCTCAACTGGCTTTTGGTAGGGTTGGGGCCCTGCCATGAACAAACCCTGGCCCTGCGGGTCATTGCAGTGCAGGCCTTTGGCACGGCCATTGCCTTTGTCATTCGTTACCAATTGGTGCACTTTTTTTATTGATTCAAGAGCCGCTGCAGCACGCCCTCGGATGGCGTCACGGCATACTCTGCTTTACCAATGGATGCAGCAACACTTTGTTCTCAAGGACGGTCTGGATTAAATGCGTACCTGTTAAGGAAAGTGCAGGCGTTGGCGGCAGCTGGAATGCGTATTGGCTCATAGATTTTTTGTTATTCGCAGTGGAGCCCTTGTCTTTTTGTTGGAATCGCTAGTACTTGCTCTCCAAAGTGAAAACATTTGGTTACTTGCCACAAAAAGAGGTAGAGTGCAAAATAGGGGCCATGCCCAAAGCACCCGGCTGAGCCGAATAGTTCCTCCATCCACTAGCATCGCAGCGATGGCCCTGCTTTTCAAACCTGATACTGCACGACAATGGCCTGACTGATTTGGTCATATGCAAGTTCACCGCATCTTGAGCGATGTGGACGTATAAAGCAAAGTAAAGCAAAACAAAATAAAAAGGTGAACAGGACGCATTGGCGCTTTACCAGGAACAATGCCCACTTCCTTGGCCTAAGTCTATTAAAGGCTAAAGTCTGCAGGGCGCTCAATTAAGAAATTGAAACAGCACAACCACCACCGAGTGCAGTGGTCTGTTCGTGGGCGAACTGATGGTGTTGTTTGTGCTGCAGTATGTGGTGCGGTGATTGTTTTCCCAGTGATAATTGTTGGTGGCCCTCGTTTACCAGCTGGAGACCACACCCACCTGCCATCATCTAACGTGCTCAGCTCTGCAGTATAGTTGGAAGACAACTTGGAAATCCACGCCAGGCTCTCCCTTTTTCAGAATAGGCAACGCATGTCTCGCGTGACTATGGGCGATAAACTCCAACCACCTCAATTGACCGCCCCTTGGCTGGGAATGCGATCAAGCATGAACGACTATGGTGTGCACGCTATGGCATGGGTACAAATGATGGAGAGAATCTTTGACCTTTTGCAATCTAATAGCCTACCATGGGTTCCACCTGCTACCGAGCTGTAACGACAAAGGACATCCAAACTGCTCGCCAAAGCGCCAATCGAAAAAAAAACATAAAAAATATAATGAAAATACCACTCATTCAGGGCATGTCGACTAGCTATGGGTGTTCAAGTGGAAGTACCCGTTGACCCCATCACGGCTTCACACCATACAATGCTCCCAGGGTAAATAGGATGGTAGAGTGTGCGCTCCAGCCCGATTGGTGCTATTGGCTAACCTAATGAAGCTATATTTTCCACAACAATAGCGAATGTTGACCTTGGTAGCTGTGTTCAACCAAGTGGTAGGAGGTTCCGCTATTCGGCTGGCGCAGCGTATCGGGCCATTCAAGCCCAGAATAAGGAAGCATTGGCCTTATTGCACTGTCCAAACCACCCTTCGTGGCTAATTGCCCAGCTTTTATCTTACGCCCCGCTCTGCTTCACACTATGGGTGCTGGCTCTATCGCTGGACGAGCTGTCCAGGATGAAATGAGAGCAGCCCAGGCCTGCTGTTGGTTTAGTATCCCTGGTCTCCGTTAGAAATTGGCCGTTAACACAATAGAACCTACTCCAAACCCGTTTACCATTGGCATCTTGGCCAAAAGTAAGAAAAAGGACGACGGCGCCCAGGAGATGGGTACCAACCTTCACGAATGCTCAAAACGGCTCAGGGATCCTTCAACTTGTGGAGAGAAGACGCGGCAAATAACGAGCGCACTGAAGCCTGGCGTCAATCCTTGTGCATCTGCCGGCAGGGATTAAGCGCCAGTCATTAAAAATTGCTTTAAACGGTGACCCCTTGTCGACTGAACTGTTCCCACCAGTCACTGCGTTTTTTTTCGTGATTTTTTCCTGATTCAACGGCCTCGCCTAACCTGGAACACGCTCTGTTTCCGCTTTCGCCTTTTGGACAGCTTGGTGTGAACCTTCCAATATCACCATTTTATCTCGTTGGCTTCTAACCTAATTAGGCTATCCACAACGAGGGCTAACAAAGACCCCGCAGTGGGTCTGCTGTTGGGGCTATGCCGCCGTACGAAGGTTGGACACTGTGGTTACCGGCGCTGGCGACACGTTTCGTGTCGCCTACTCGCCCACGGGACACGCACCTCCACCTCGTTTGTCAGGCAATGTTGGGATGGGTGTAAAGGAGCTTGTTCGCTCACCAGCGCCCTGTTGCTGGCATATGACGCCGAATAGCGCTGGTAATTGTGTGTGTTTTCTTATTTGTGACTATCACCAGCCCACGACTGCACTGGTGCCATCAAGTAACCATGCCAATTCCCAATCCACTATCGGTACAAAGGAGAAGTATGAGGCGACAGTTGCAATCGTATTAGGCACCAACTACAGCCAATGACGTTGAAGGAGTCCGTCAATTGCAATGGGGCCAGATCAGCGTTGCATTGCTGGGAAATGGCACAGTGCGAGGATTGCGTTTATGCGGCCCTTGTTGGCCCTTGGCGTCCTAACCATCTAAAAGTTGCATAGGCATCCGCCAATATCAGTCGGCAGTCTTGTTTTTTGTTGGGCATTTGGAGCAGCTGAGATCCTGGAACAGTCTTCCGAATACGCTGGTGTTGTTAGGTAGCCGCTGCAACGACGGTTGCCAACATACACGCTCCCACCCATTCACTCAGAGTAAGGATGGCAATGGCTGAGACCCGAGCAAGGGCGTGTGATCCAATACCATGGCCGTGGATACCAGGCGCGCGGCTAAACTTTGGTTCAAAGGGCCTAAAGGCTCGCCTTGAACCCACGCCTTACCATCACCAGGATCCACTGGACACTTGAACCCTTTGTTTACCGTCCCGGTGACCCATTTGCGGACAAACAGTCGCCTTAATGAACGCGAAGAAACCAAAATTGCGTGAAATAGGCAAACCCACACTAAGCCTAATCAAGCCGTCAAGCGCCAACAAGGCCCACTTTGGTTGTTATGGACCATTCCCACCTTATTTTTTCTTCACCGCTCTCGTTGCACTGAGTGTTGCGCTAGTCATCGATTGGGCCAGCTTTCACGTCATAAAGAAAACGACGACCTTGATAAGACCATTATGGCTGTCACTGGGCTTGTACCTCTTCACCATGTCAACTGCTCGGCAGCTATGTCTAGGCCCACACACCATCACCCTTTCTTTGTTGCCTGGTGGCGGCCAGCACCTGGCCTTGATTTTTTTGTTTGTATGATGCCAGCTGATGGCTGCTGTACCACTGGTTCGCCCAGCCCTTTTGGGAGAGGCGAGGATGGACTGCCCAAGACGAATGGGAGAGCGGTATAAAAGGAAAGCGATTCCCTAGTGCAAGAGTTGGGTCTTCACTTGACCTTTTGGCCACCGCTCACAATCTGTCAAAGTATATTGTTTATTTTTGTTACTCACCGTGTACTCTCCTCCCGCCCACATTTTGTTAGACAAAACTGTCCGTTTGTTTCCATTTAATTTTGTGTATAGTGGATTGGTGTACTGCAGCTCATTTGCGAATACTGGGTTGCCGCTGCCGTTTGCTGTACTCAAGGTCTGCGTAAGGTCTTGATGGCCTGGAAAAAGCGACGCAAAAAACCTTCAGATTACCGTGTTACTTTCTTTCCTCCCCAGGGACTACTGTTTCGCCACCACGATAACTGGGGCTGTTTTTCCTGGCCCCCACATAACCGAACGTGCGACAGTGCGTCATGTTACGGACGGCTGCAGGCTAACTTTCCGATTGGCGCCCGGTTTAGTGCAGTTTTCTGTTAATTGCCTCAGCGCTCCCAAAGGCTGTGGACACGGTGACCAAAAGGTCCACCACGTTCGAGTGGACTGTTATTGATTTACCCGTGTGTGTTTTTCGGTCAGTATTGACCGTTTAAATCTTTCCCATAACCTTTATTTACTTATCTTTCGATGGCCGCAGTCAATTCCACGTACTGGCTGTCTCTGTCGCGACAAACGGTGATATCCCGGCGCACCGATGTGTTCCCGCAGGTCCGGGTGGTCCCCAGGACCAAGGTCAGCCAACCGCTGGCGCCTCGGGCAGGAACCAAGGTGCCGTTTACTGCTTCAGACTGGGACCTGGCTGTGCGCTTAGCCAAGGCCCGCGAATTAATGGCGCCACGGCCCGACTGGACGTTGCAAACCCTGATATGGCAATTCAGCAGTTTTGTGGTGCTGACGCTTGTAGCCATGATTTCCAAGCTGTTTATGTGTTTTTATACTGACACTGAAGTGGTCAACCGCGACACACTGGTCGACATATTGGACGACCGGATGGCTAAGCCTCGCCCCTTGATCACGGTCGCCAACCACGTCTCCGCGCTGGACGACCCCCTGCTCTGGGGGTTCTTGCCAATGCGCCAGCTGCTGGATCGCGAAAAAGTCCGGTGGTGCTTGGCGGCTCGGGAGTTACTATTCACCAACCCCATAGCTACCACATTTTTCACTCTGGGACAAACGATGCCTTTACTACGTGGAGCTGGTATCTTTCAACCCTACCTGGACGCAGCCCTTGAGCGGTTGAATCGAAACAAGTGGGTTCACCTGTTCCCCGAGGGCAAGATTTTTCAATCGTCAGACCTTGGACAGTTCCGGTGGGGAGTCGCGCGATTAGTCATGGAGGCCCAAATTACGCCCATTGTCGTTCCCATCTGGCACTCTGGTATGGACAAGGTGATGCCCCTGAATCGAACACTTCATGTCCCAGTCCTGGGCCAAAAGCTCAAGGTCGTTGTGGGCGAGCCCCTAGATTTCGCGCCGCTGTTGGCTCGAGCTCGAGCAGAAAACTGGCCTGTGGCCACGACGCGAGCTCTCATTGCGGCCAACATCAAGGCCAGCATAAAGTTACTGGCGAAGGAGCACGGTGACTGAGGACTCGTTGATTACAGGTGTTAACCGAAATAAAGTGTTTCGGCAGGATTCGTGACTGGCTAGAGTGGATTTGCTAGAACCGAATCATAGCGTGTCTACTCGTTAGTGTGTGAGAGGGGAAGAGAGAGTGCGTCTAGGCAATACATGACGGTACGGTTTGGTGGTCTGGGAAACACCAGGGCAACTCAGTGCAGTGCCTGCTCATAACCGTGTGAACTAGCTTTATTGCGTCTCTGATCAGGGTGGCAACTGGTCACTATCCCACTCCTGCAGCGGGGACACAAAGGCCAGCTGGGGTTTACAGACTGTGCCGCATTTCCTTTTTTAGGTCGCCAAGCACAATGCTGTCGTTTGCGCCTCTGTTTGTCCAATTGCAGCCGCAAAGATCCACGGGTGCGCGGTAGGCTAAAAAATGCTGCTGTTGGCGTAAGCCACTTGCTGGGATAGTGCACATCCTAGGGAGGCCCAAAAAAGGCGCACTGGCACTGGTCGATGTGCTTCGCGCTGCAAAACTGTAGCTTGGCCAATGCTCCCCTTCCCTTTAGTACCACTGGTGTGACGCCAGGCAGATATTACATATACCTAGCTCTTGAGTAAGCTGCGTGCGTGTTGCTGGTGGAATACATTGCTTGCACCGTCTGCTTGGGTTGTGCCCTAAAGGCAAGCGAGCAAACAACATCATTGAAGCATTTGCCGCGACGAATGTTCTGCTTCCAAGAAAGCCAAGGCCATCAGCGACCGCGCCCGTCCAGTTCTTCAACCAGCGGCTTTTTGGTGGCCACGGGAACGTCGAAAAAGCGGTGGTCACAAATATACTGGAGGCACTGAAGGGCTATCCGGTGGTCACGCTTGATGTCCGGGGCAACCAACGCCTGAAACAGCCCCGGTCGGCGCGAACAAACGGCATCACGGGGGCGCGCGGGTGGTGGCTGGGGCCGGTTCTAGCGCGCCCAGTGACAGCACTCACAAATGGCTAGAGGTAAGATGGATCGTAAATTAATATACCTTTCAGGCCAAGCAACCTGCTAGAGGCCTGGAAGCAGCAGTGAGTGGGTGATAGATGGTTATAATCAGCAGCAAGTATTGAACATGCGCCAAATTAAGGTATACCGTGTTTCATCCGACGCTCCACACGCCAGATCGGCCGGGTCAGACCATCCGTTGGCGTGCAGCTATCACGCTAGAGACAATAGCAGTTGGGCTTACCTTGCCCGACCCTAACTGGTGCGGTCTACGACGAGGCTGTGGTTGGCTGGGCGGTTGGGGGCCTGCGAGTGCTTTGACCGCGTTGGTGGCCTTGGTCGACTGCGCGTCGTGAATAGGGTCCATGTCGCTATCCGAACTGGCATAGTCACAAAGGGTGGCCAGCGGGTTGTCGTTGCCAGGGTTAGGCCGATGCCGCTTGACCGAGTGGTTGCGGTGGTGGCTACGAGGAGCCGCGGTTGCTGTTGGGTCGGGAAGGCAGTCTGGCAGCGCCGTGCACTCTCCGTTGGCGGACACTGATGCCAGCTGCTCTTGTTTGCGAGCAATATTCTGCCGGGTCGGATAGTTGGCCTTGCGTTGCTGAATCCACTGGACCACATCTTCCGGACGGCTTAGCTGGGCTTTGAAGTAGGCCACGCGGGCCTCGTCTTGAGCGTCCATGGCTACCACAGGCGGCGACAGCTGCAATTTCCTACCTGAGCGGGTGAGCGACGAATGGGGGGTTCCAGAGTAGGCCCTGGTTATCTGTATGACCTTGGAACCTGTGACGATAACAAAACCTAGTCCCACAAAGCGCGCAGTGAGAATTGCGGTGCGTATACACAGAAATGCACAGGCCATTCAACGAGCAAGCTTTGGTTCCTACAACCAGGCTCTGGTTCGCCCAGCCAAGGGTGATGCTGCCATAGTATTGCGGACAGTGAGCGCGAGAAAGAAAAAAAGAATACCCCACGTGATACATGTTTGCAAAGCAGGGGATGGTTGAAGCCCAAGGCAAGTAAGCAATCGCGTTTATACCCTTGAAATGCCGTGCCACACCCATCGACTAGCAACTTATAAAAGGAAACTGATAGCCTGGGCCGTTCTGGAACCTGCTGCTAATCTCGACTGCTGCCATTCGTTAGATTATTACTCTCAATGCGTTGTTTTAGCACTAACCACTGCCCCCAATTAACACGCTGACCAGCTGCTGGTGCCCACAACCGACTTGCCCAAAGTACCGACCATGGCTGCGATTCCGCCGACCCCAGTAAGTTTCATTGCATCGGCCACGCGAGGCGTTTGAGTCTGCATGCGGTGCTAGCAGCGCTCTTGCTGAGTTTTGACCACGCCGTGACAGCGGGAGCTCACCATGGTCAACGCTTGCGTTCATGGCTTGAATAACTGCTGCTGGGACCGGTACAAATTAGAACGGCGCATCGGTGTGGCAGGAAGCCCGAACCCCCGAGGGAAAGGTGTACTTTTACAATAGCCTGACAAAAAAAACTATGTGGGAAAAGCCCGACGAGCTCAAGACTCCAGAGGAGGTACGTGCTTGCTCAGGCCAACGCTACACCTGTGCCCGATGCCTGTCAAATTTAACCCAACTTGGTTGGGTAGTTTTGTATTTACTTTGGTTTGACTGTACACGCTTGACAGGAGGTAAGCGCCACACGCCATCGAAACCGAGTCACTGACCTTTGTGCAACGACCATGGCATGCCGATGTTGGGAACGCCTGATACGGCCTAGCAGAGGGCATTGTCGCAAACCGCGTGGAAAGAGTATGTGGCTGACGGTGGTCGCACGTACTACTACAACACTGTCACCAAGGTGACCACCTGGGAGAAGCCCCAGGAGCTTGTAAAAGACTTGGTCGCGAAATCACCCTCAACAGGCCCTGACTCCACACCAACCTCCAAGCCCACCCAAACCGCTGATCAACCAACTAAAGCGCCCGAGTTGCCCCGCCCACCTTCCACAGCGTCCCAGCGCTCCGAAGCCGCCCTGCCTCCACCGCCCACCCTTGTTCCAAGCGACCGTGAGGTGGCATTCCAGGCCCTGCTGCGTGAGGCACAGGTGCAGTCTGACTGGACCTGGGAGCAGGCCATGCGAGCGATCATTAGCCATCCACGCTACCGGATTCTACCCACGGTCACCGAGCGCAAGGAAGCCTTTCGCAAGTTTCAGCTTCAACGTGCTCAAGAGGAAAAGGTCGGTGCATGTTCCAGTACTCATTGGCAGGATACTTGCAAATGGCTACGACACAGTGTATTTTTCTGCAAAAAAAAACAACCACGATGCTGACCAAGAGCGAATCGCTGGGGAACTATTCTTTGGATTATGGCTGTTTGGATGGGTCACAATGAAATTTTACCCTAGGCGGAAAAGCGCTCCGTGGCGCAAGAACAGGAAAAACAGCTACTGGAGCTGTTGGGTCAAACATTCACAATCGACACCCTGTTGCCATACCGGTAAGTTTTGGACTGGAAAAGGCATAGCAGCCTTTGTTGCCGTGCCGGGCGATCGGAACCTAGCTTAATTCGAAGAAACGCTACTTTGGGCTCTAACCGTTTGGTCTGGCCATTGAAGAACTATGCCTGGAAAAAACCCATACCATAGTGATGCAATGGAGCAGATGGCTGATGAGCCCGTGGTGACCAATTTCAAGGGCGTACGACGCCGGGAAGCGGTCTACAATGAGTTTGTCCATAAGCTACGACAGCAGTACAAGGTATGTTATAGATTTTTTGGAAGCCAGGTGCCACAGCATGAATGCAGTGCCCGATGTGCTTTGGTTGGGGCGATTATTGCTCCGCGTAATGGGAAGAATAGAGTGCCGTGGATCCCTTTGGTGTGCCAAGGTTAACAAAGTTGGTCATGGTGCTCGATCTATGTGGGCGCACATTTCTTGCTTTTTGCTAGGCTTCTGTGCAGTCCAGGCGCAAGGAACAAGTGGGCCGGCTATGTCGCCTGTTTCAAACTTGCCCTGATATCGCCGTCAGCACCCGCTGGAAAGATCTGCCCCAAGTGTTGGAGCGGCTCCCTGAATGGACCACGGATACCTACTGGCGGACCATCGATCAAGGAGCGTTGCTAGATGCATTTGAGCAGCACATGGAGAAGCTCAAAGCTGAGTTCTTGGACTGGAAACACAAGCAAGTCCAGGCGGACCAACGGGCAGCTCGCAAAGCCCGGGATGAGTTTCGTCAACTGCTGCACGAACAGCGTCAGATTTATGCCATTACCCTCGAATCGACATGGACCAGCTTTTACCCCAGTGTTGCCAATGACCCACGCTACGACCGCCTGCTTGGACACCCCGGATCAACACCGTTGGAGCTGTTCTGGGACGAAGTGGAGGAACATCACGACCAGATCAGTCGCTACCGCCGCCGAATTGAAGGCTCTTTTGAGGTAAGGCCCCTCAACCCACTTGCGCCAAAAAGCAGTGCATTGCCTTGCAACTGGTTTCTCATCCTTTTTGTAACACGGCTAATATGAGGCGGTCCACCCACTGAATGCATAACTTGATGCGGAATTCTGGATTTTATTTTACTGGTGGAGGGGAAATTAGAAGCACCGGGTGGTCTTTACCGAAGACACTCCCTACGATGAGTTTGTCAAGCATGCCCAACCTGTCGTATCTAGTTACGACATAGACTCTCGCGACCTTGCATTCATCTACAAAAGAGTAAGTCTCAGCCCTGACTCGTGTGTGCCAGACCCTGAGTATTTTTAATGCCTTATGCTTCGCCTCGCCCCGTTGCTGCGTGGGTTACCAAGGACACTCTCACATTTTTTTCGGTCGGCCATGCCTTTTTTTAAACCCTGCTAACCTCGACCTATTCCCCTACTGGCAATCTTTACCCTTTGCTTTATCGCCTAGCTTTTGCATCGGGCCAAACGCGAACGCACAGGCCGCGAGCAGCGTGAGCTCAAACGGCGTCGCCATCGTGCCACAACCTCGGTCTCCCCCGACCAGCGGGCCCATCATAGCGTGGAACGCCAACATACACCAACTCAGGTAACTAAAGGTTGAGCACTGATAGGTGCTATTGGTGGGTTATTTTTGGGTTCAACATAGTTGAGAATCACTTTATTGTCACTGAACGCCGAGTATCTGATGCGATTGTGTGTGGCCTGTTTTACGTCCTATTGTGTATACTTGGATCACGTAAATCAGACCGACCTATCAGAACCGCAGGAGCCTGATCAATTAGCTGACACGCACGCTCGAAAGCGGCCCCGCTCAGACGCAAATGAAGGCGACTCAGACTTGGAGGAAGGCGAAACACGGGAGTAGACGCCAGTGCCAGCTAGTTCACCAGGCATCTTTTCGGCCCATGATCAAAGTCACCTTTGGCTGACATGGCTCCGCCCTTTGCCATCACCACCAACTGTATTGACTAGACATGACCTGCATGGTAGGCGAAGAATAGTTGGCTGTTCCTGCCGCGAGACGAGCGTTGGTGATACACTGCATTTATTGATAAAATGGTCTCAAATTAATCCAAGCCTGGGCATATGCTGAAAGTCCGATGCAACGCTTATCAAGCAAAAAAACATCATGGGTGGAGCTCCAAACTAACTGACGTGGAAAGCATAGCCACGGGGAAATCATTGCGTTCATCGGTAGCGTTGAGTCCCATGAAAACAACCATTGATCCACGCAAAGTGTTAGCCAGCTGCGCACGAAAACGAAATAAGCTTACGAATCAAGCCATTCATGCTCCGCAGATGCTGCCGCACAAGCCAGACAAAGAAAATGAACCTCCATTCCGGAAAAAAAAGGGAAAGAGATGTGGCCAGGCTAATACCGCAGGGATCCGGAGCTGGAAAGCGCCCTCAAGATCCCGTTGCAGGGGTCAGCCTGGCCGGGTATGATTTTGCACCAATATCTTGAGCTGACGCCTTGAGTAATTAAGTGCGGCGCCTCTCTACACACATAGTGCGATAAATGGCCGTGCGGCAGCGCCGGGAAAAAATGCGCTGGAAACCCACCATGGCTACTCGCAGCAAAAGGGAAGCTAATCGGCTAAACGGCGTGCTGCTCAGCTACCCACGAAGAAGCGTTAGTTGTACTTACCACACTGACGAGATCGAGTCCAGCTGTCGTCCACAAGAGGAAAAATCACACAAACAATAGGTTGCAAAATATGCTGAGGCCTCAGCCGGCAGCGGAATCGATGTCGTGGTTTTATAAGTACCACCTTCATCCATAGCGAGGCAAGGTGCGTCTGGAGCAAACAATGAATGAAAAGTAAAAAAATTTTACATTACTCCAAGCACAGCCCCACCACAGCGGCTTGTCTTGACTCAAAAAGCAACCGATGGGGGCGGTATGGCACGTGATTAGATCGAACCACCGCTCGGTAACATGGAAACCGTCCTGATCAGCAATAGTGATTCTTGCTGGTTCTCCTACGGCCAAGTCGTGCGTTCAGAGGGAAGCAAAGATTGTTAGTTGGTAGCGAACCAGCGCAGCGTAGGGAGAGATTGCCCGTGCATATTGTTCCACCGCTATTTTGTTTTGCCACCACACTGGTACCCAAATGCAATTGCAAGTCTGGCTCAGCTTACTTTCCAAACATGCAGGTGTTGGCAGCAGCATGGCAACCCTATAGACTAAAAGAATAGGGTGTTCCACTTGTACAGTACTTGTGTCTCTACTCAACGTGTTCTGCTGCTTAGGACTCACAATGCAAGCGTGCGCTAATCGCCACTGATTTATTAAGTATTGGAAGGTAGGCGGTACCCACCGCACTTTATCAATAGTCGACCATGTGGAAAGGAAGGGGGGAGGGCGAAATGGTCAACAAATGCCTGATGTATGGAGCACTGAGCGGTGCAGCAAGCGCATTCTTGGCAGAGCTCACTTATCATTCGAAACATCCGCGCGCGTGCGCGTCAGTCAAGGGTATGCATTTGTGCCGTTTACAGCCGCATGGCATTGGAGACGGCCACCAGCGCACCAATGGACGCAACCGAGGCGACGTAAGAAGCAGCACCCGAGTCTTCGCCAGTGGCGTCGGAGCCTTCGGATGCGCTGCCCGATTCCTCAGCGTTGTCCGAAGCGGACGCAGATTCGCTGGAATCGCTCTCGGCAGCTAGGACGTGGGTGAACTGGAACAGAGCCAGCAGCAGGGCAAAGAGAACGATCTTTGATTCCATGGTAAATGATGAGTGGGTGATTAGACGAGCGTTGTGGCAGCTGCGAAATGGGGAGCGTGAGGCCGTAACAACAAGAGAGTGAAGGTGGGGGCGGTTGTGGAAGGTGAATGGGCAAGGCACACTATTTATAATTGGCTATCCACATCCTCCGTCCGACACCCAGCCAGGGCGGCTCCCGCCGCGCTGCACGAAATTAGGAAAAGGAGAGTATGGATGTGGCATACCACACTGCCTTTTCTGGAGAAAGGAGGCCGTTGTGACTGTAATGACCAGTAACCAAAGAGGGAGGGGTGAGGAAAAAAGGGAGGGGCATGGGCTGGCACCAAACAGCGCCCTTTACTGCGCACGCGAAATCTGCCTGGTAGGGCAGCTATTTCTAAAGGCACTGGTCAACGATTGGCCTCACCTACGAGGCCATCCTTGCCGGCTGGGCGAGCCCGTGGAGTATTGCGTAACAGACATATGAGTGAGAATGGGAGAAGGGGGTCGCGCTTGCCAGTCACGCCGCGAGGCTTGGAAGAGCGTCTGTTCAGTGGCGCGCTGCAGTGGGCGACTCGCAGGGATCGCCCAGTGGTGTGTGAGGAGTCAGCGATGCCGGCCGCATATGGG
The DNA here is from genome assembly GCA_027576955.1 of Dimargaris xerosporica. Taxonomy (NCBI): domain Eukaryota; kingdom Fungi; phylum Kickxellomycota; class Dimargaritomycetes; order Dimargaritales; family Dimargaritaceae; genus Dimargaris; species Dimargaris xerosporica. Next base: position 77,809 of record JANBQA010000004.1, read on the forward strand.
CGCAATGTATCGCATGGCTACCGCTGCAAGTCGGCACCTCGTCTGGGCCACACGGCTGCTCCACGGGCTGTTTGGTGGCAACCACTACCCTAAAGGCGCCGGAGCAGAACGCCAGCAGGGCGCATGACCAAGATGGCCAACAGGCAGGCTAGGGAAGCGACAGCTGAGAGCCATAGTGAGGCCAAATGGCACCCGTTTGTGCGTGTGTGGTTGGTCGGTTGGTTTAGAATCCATACACCCATGGGCAACCAAGGCTGAGCCCTGGAAATAAGCCCACAGACAGGTTGTAATGGTGCCTTGAGACAGCACTTGCACGCTCCTCTGGATTGTCACCCTGGGCATGGCTTTTCTTGGTGGCAAACCGTGGTCAGGTGGACCGGTGAGGATTGGGTCCGCTTTGATTTGCCTGGCTCGTCATGGCCACTGATCCAGCAGTGTCATATTAACACCACGAATCCCACCCGTGGTGCAATACTGGGCGGCCTTGGCGGTTCCTTAATATGAAAGAGGGAAAGCTGCCAAGATCAGCAGCAGTTAGCGAATGCCTAGGACACCCGGCACAATGGGGGGGGCATTAGCCGCGCCATCGATGGTTTTATGGCTCGTCGTGGAGGAGTGCCGTGCTGCAATCGTATTGGTCATGGCACTGCTAGGAAAAGAAACAAACGCTGGCTGTTTAATTAATGGGTTGTCGTGCTGCTTGCACTTTCTCCCTGCCGCAGGGCGGTACTTGAGAGCCTGCAGCACCAGCAAGGTGCCTGTGCGCTTTGGCCTTGGTTCTAATCGGATGCAGCGGCGGATAGCCATCACTGGCTCTTGACTTGGCTAATAAAGTCTGGTTGCCACGCATCTTTATCCTCTTGTCTTTTTCCCAGAAAAACAAACACAGCGGGTAAGTAAAAGGAGGGTGGGGAGACGAAAGAGGCAGCTCAGGTACCTAGCAGCAATGCATGTTTGCGCCAACAGTGCTACCAGGGGGGCAAGGAAAACTCATGAACTCGCGCCCCCTTCCCCCTTGATTCAAAGCTGCCATACTACATGGTCGAGTAGGTTGGATGCACCGGATAAATGTCCACTAAAAAAGCCAGGCATGAGTGACTCTGTACACACGCCTTTCATCGCCTGGTGCCCCTGAGGCTGCGCTTTTGCCAAGGATCAGGGGGGGTGCTTCCAAACAACGCTGCCGATGCTGGTATATGTTTTGATGTGCAGTCGCCTGTCGGCAGACCTAATGCCGTGCGGTTTAATCAGCAACCGCACTCACGCGTGGTACTGAAAGGGGAATTGCGTGGCGAGGAATGGAGCTACGGCAAAGGGCCAAGTAGAATAAAAAACTACACAAAGCGAGCGTCGAGCGGCTTGAATGTTCAATTTTCGGTACGGCATACGAGCGCGGTGCTTTGCGGGTAGCTCAAAACTGCCGCAACGAGGCTCTCGTGTCTTCGAACCACGCTGTTTAAAAAAGTGGTAGCCCACGGGACCAGTTAGTCAAAAAGAATGGCCAGCGCGCCTGGATCACCAGATGCATCCAGGCAATAGGGATTAGCTTTCTGGGAAGCTTGGTTCGCCTCACAAGGATGTCATTTGCTAATTGCTCGGTCCGTGCCAACGCTGCAGTTTAGATCCGGTAGTGTACCGCCATTGGTCGTGTTCGACTATACCGCACTTGTTTGCTGGTTCACCTGTCTGGATCCGCTGCTTGCATTTCATCATGGCCCGCATTGCTGCGCACCTGTTGTCTCGAACCACCCCAGCGCGGTGGGGCCTAGCGCCTGCATCGCGACGGCTAATCCAAACCAGCGCTGTAGCTCCCAAGATCTGGGATTTTTTTCGGGGGAAACAGTCACAAGAACCGCCATCATCGTCGGCCAAGGATTCCGACGAACCGAATACTCCCACACCCACTTCCGCCGACGCCGTGCTCGATGCCCCGCTAAGCGAGCAGATCCCGGCGGATGCTGCTACTCAGGAGACCATCGACGACGTTGCCTTACCCGAACCGTTGGATCCGGCGCATGTCGAAAGCGTGATTCGCCAGGCCGTGGTGGCTGCTCACCCCGACCACGCCGGGGACTGGGCGCAGATTAGATTTGCGTCGTCCGAGGTCAAGTACCGCGTGCTGGTGCAATGCATGGAGACGCTCGCTCGAGATATCCCCAACCGTAACCTCAACAATATCACCACCGCCCAGCAGCTGGTCGATTTCTTCCAGGGCAAGGCCGACGCTGTGCACTTGCAAAAGGTCCATGCGGTAGCCAAGTACTTTGGCGAGCGCCAAACGCAGCTGCCGCCCAATATGACCTTTGTGCCATACCAGCCTCGGCAGCGATCACCATTCACGATTGGTGCACAGGGGCCCTGATCAGTACTCACTCATCCACCACAGAATAAATGACATATGTATTCCTCTTTTTGTTTCAAAAACTACCGTCGGACGATAGCTGCGTGTAAACCTTGCGTGTCTACTCAATCAAATGGGCGATAAATGATCTTTAGAGCACCTCGGGATTTTCTGCCCTGCTGACTGGGCCAAAACCCTGTGCACTGCATCACCACCATCCTTCGGGTCAGCTCCACCACCATGGCGGTGCAATCCCATCGTTCGCAGAGTGCCGTCGGCTAAGGGCCCATGGGTCGATCAAGCCAGGAGCGCGCTCGATTTAAAATTTTATTCCCGCTTAGGGGCGAGGAGTGCGTTAAACGGGGCCATGGGCAAACGATGCACTCACCAGAGCTGGGAAGCGGTTGGGCGCTGGGCGAGGTCATCAGCGCCTAACCCGCTCACAGTCGTGTGGTGAGCCCGAGTGAACCATGCTTTGCCATTTTTGGACGGGCCCATTGCCAAGGCGGAGTTGAGTGCCAGTTGCGACCCACTCGAAGCGAGAACGGCTGCGCATTGCAGGTTTCGAAGCTGACTTTCACAATCTTGGGCATTTGGTGTTCTGCATTTGCTGTCTCGGGTCTTTGCTGCCTTATTGCTGGTCATCTAAACCTTGTCAGGTGCTGGTCGTTACCTGGTGAACTTACCTCGCTACCATTGGGTGGATGCGACCAAGGCCAGCCACCATTTACTTTGCTCGACGCTTTGACCGTTATCAAACAAAAGTACCCCTACCCTCAAGGTGGTGCTTACAGCGCAACGGTTACGCAGGTCCGTTAGGAGCATACCGTGCACCACTAGACTGCCAGCAGCAGACAGCACCGACCCCTCTCCTATAGTTTTTTATTACCACACACACACACCGCTACACTCCCTCCTTTTTAGCGCGCCACCCGCACGGGCGAGGCAGCCAAAGCACAACACGATGCCGTTGGTAAGCCCTTTATCTGCGCATGCATTAGGGAGGGAGTGCCCTAGGGCTGGACTGTTGAGAAGATGGCTGACCTTTGTATGCAGGTGTTGGAGGCGCCAGTGGCCAGCTGTGTGTGGCTTCGTTCAGCAGGCTCAGCGCCCAGTTGCAGGCTGATATCCGTGCATGCGGTTCGCTGCAGGGACAGTACAGAGGTCACTGGCTCGGTGTTATTCAATGCCTGCTTTGACCGTGCGTCAAAGGCATCAGACTACGTTCACCTACCCCTCTCTGAACCCGACAGTGCCACTGTGTCTGATGACTAATTTTTGCCCAGGCCATTGTAAAACATCTGGGGTGCAACTGCTTGCTGGGATCCCACGGATCCAGGAATATGCGTTGCAGCAGAGGTAAGCGGCCACATGCATCGATGAGGATGGCAAGAGTAGGAATGGAGGGTATCCGTTGGGCGAGGCAGAAATGACCCTCTCTCCATGACTATAATCTGGTCCGCACCCACACCATACCCATTGGTTTTAGGTTTAACCATGCTCTAGATGCTCACCGTGACCCCGACTGCGTAACATTGCTGACAACCGTACCAGCCGTGGGTGCGAATTTTCGGCCACCGATTTATGGAACGAGCCCACGCCACGAAAAACTATCGAACCGGTGCCAGCACTGGGCATCGATTACTTGCCCGACGAGGTACTAAGACGGATCAAGAAGCGTACCTTTGCCTTTAACCTAATGTGCGTGGGCAGTAGCGACTTGGGCAAAACAACGTTCATCAATACCCTGTTCCATACCGACCTGGTTCCGGACTTGGACGGGACGATCCAGGCCGAAGCCGACGCCCCACTTGATCGGATTCAGCCGTACGTGGCTTTGGTGGAAGAGGACGGGGTTCAGCTGCAGCTGACTGCACTGGACACACCAAGCCTTGAGCAAAGCAGTGGCAAATGTCAGGTGCTGACCATGGTTGAAGACTACATAGACGCCCAGTACCGCCAGTATATGCTTGCTGAACACGCAGTGCGTCGCCCTGCCCAGCTGCCCGACACCCGCGTCCATGCGATCTTGTACTTTATACCGACCACCAAGGGCAGGTAAGTCCCACCTTGTCTGCGCCAAAGAAATAGGGTAGGATGGGCCAGGGGAGTGCTTCTGTGCGGGTATACCGATGGACGGGCTCTGACGTCGTTTGCTACCCTGGTGGCTAACCGGATATATTGCGGCATGGTTAGGTTACGGGAGGCCGACCTGGCTACCCTGCAGCGATTGTGCCGAAAGGCCAATGTCATCCCTGTGATCGCCAAGGCCGACACCTATACGTCTGGGGAGATCCAGCAGCTCAAGGCACGGTTTCTGGACGAGGTGGACAAGCACGAGATTGACATTTACCAACCACGGCCAGGCGACGACCTGGAATGCCTGGAGCTGCTGATCCGCCATGCTCCGTTTGCCATTATCGGCAGCACCAGCATTCACCCCTGCGATGGCGCCATGGTGCGAGGCCGCCAGTACCCATGGGGCCTGGTGCAGGTGGAAAACCCGGACCACTGCGACGTGGTTCACCTGCGCCGGTACCTTATGGAGCTTTGCCTGCACGACCTCATCGACTCCACCCACGACACCCACTATGCCCACTACCGAGTGCAGCTGATGCGGAAGAATGGCCGGCCCGAGTCACTGATGCCCCTTGACGACGGCTTTGATCTCAAGCTCACGTCGACACAGCGCCGCGTGGCGCATGTGATGCAGAAGCGCGAAGAGGAGGTCCGCGTGGCGTTTCTGGCTCGCATCCAAGACAAGGAAGCCGAGCTTCGCCAACGCGAAGAGGAGCTGAAGCAGCTGCGTGAAAAGCTATCCGCCGAACTGGAAACGGAGCAGCAGGCACTACACGCGGCATTGGCCAGCCTGCCATCCGAACCGCACACTGGCACTCGTTCGAAACCAGGGTAAGCGTTGATCCAGTTGGGATCACGACTAGAAGCCGACAGGGCTCGGTCTAATGCAGTGCACGGGTTTTGGTTTACTCAAGCTGGCTAATCCACGGCTGAAATGGTGCGGGCATGGTATCGTTGCTGGAAATCGGCTAGGTTTCACCTATCGTTGGGAAAGGGCTTTTCGTTTCGCTAAGCGTGTGCATGCGAGCGCGCTAGCTATGACTACGAGACTAAGGCCAATCGAGGCAGGCCCTCCTTTTACCATCAAGCCCCGTGCGCTTTGGCGATCACTTGCCTTCCCAGCGGTGTTAACCCATGGAGTGCAGCAGTCGAGTCGCCGTGGCACCTTTCTACCCGTGGTGGTGCGTAAAGCGGGCTATATGTGGCCGCTGGCGCAGTAGATGATTACACCGTCGGGTCACGCCCCGGTGGCTGACCCATCGTTGTATGCATTTTTTTCTTAACGAATGAACTATAAGCACTTTACACTATTCCCTTCTCCTTGCTTGTTACTTTTCCTTCCCTTTTTTTAAAGACTGCGTTTATGTTACGTAGGTACCCGACACCAACTTATAATCCTTGCTCGCGACCATTGCTGCTTAGTGGTGCTTTTTTTGGTTTCTGCTACGTTTTATAGTGAATACAAAGGCGGTAGTAAGGCGAAAAGGTGACCCGAACGAATAAAAGTCATACAGGCAGTATCAATGCAGTCATGTTGGCAGTGGTGGCTCTAGGCGGTTTCGGTTCAACCATGGTCCCTCTGGCGTTGCCGTGGTTTGTATTCAGGCGTGATCGGTGCGCACCCCAGTGCTCTGTGGGGTCTTGTGGCACTATTCATCGAGCAATCATTAGCAGCTGCAGCGACTCGATCCCCACATAGTTCCATCACTGGGGGAATCGGCTGGCTCAGGTTGGCCTGAGTGGCGAGGGTAGGCGGTACCGCGCTGACCAAGCACAGGTGTCGACTGCTGGTATAGGTATGGGCCCTTGCGCTGCACGCCCGAGTCCACTCGGTTCAAGTCCAGCGTGCCTTCCTGGGCCTGGCGATAAATGGTGTGCGCCAGCTGCTCAAAACAGGCGTCGACATGAACGCCAGATTTGGCACTGGTTTCCAGAAAGAGCAGCTCGCGCTCCTGGGCAAATTGATGGCCCTCTTCATATGACACTTGCCGAAGTCCGTCGTCGTCGCCATCGCACTTGGTTCCCACCAGCATGATGGTCGATTGTGGATGTGTCAGCTTTCGAACATCCTGCAGCCACGCTTCTAACCGACTAAACGATTGCCGACTATGTCGCACCAGTCAAGCCATCCATGTACCCAGATACATGGGTCTTTGTTAGTCCCACTTGATCGTACCGCTTGCCAAATCCTGCGTGGCCATGGGTGGCAGCATAGCTTTGCAAGTGAGAAACCAAAAAAGAAGGGAAATGCAGCGCTGCCCACAACAACAAGACCGACTTGTTGCACGGCTTACTTGGTAATGTCATACGCCAAAATGGCGCCCGAAGTCTATGGCAATAGCATGATGGTGCCCAACAGCAACAGATTGGCGCATGAGCACTCTTGTCTCCCAAAACTAACCATGGGCCCTGTATGTCGCTAGGCTCCTGAATCTTTTCCATTGGTCGGTCCAATAGGCCCGGCACTTACCCCTCGGTAGTAGCTTTGGGTTACACTTCTAACCATTGTAAGGTATTCCGTTGGCAAATGCGGGGGGGGGGAAAGCGAGGGAAGAAAAATAAAGGAACAGCATATGTATGCGTGTGAATGGTCAGTGATCCCGAGTGTAGTGCCAAGGTGTGTAAATCCTCAATTTCCCAAAGGCCACAAAACGCGAGTGAGAAGGAGCCGTGCGTGGGCCACTCCCGCCATCAACCCCAGGCCCTGGGCCGTTGGTGGCCTGGAAGCACGCATGACAATTAATCTATTACTCACCGGAACCGTTCTGTCCATTGTGGCGTAGAGGGAACCAATCAACCCCACCGCAATCAAACAGTTGGTAATAAAAGGCACAGCTCTCCAATAATGCCAATGCCATATCAATGTGGGTGCAGCGGTGAGACCAGCGAAAAAAAATACGCCTACAATGGCGACTAAGCAGTGGAGTTGGATCATTGCCTCGGATCCTGTGCCTCGCCCAGCAACCGACGGGCTATTCGGATGGGCCTTGGCAGGATACTAGCTTGATCTGTGCTATTGGGAGGGGGGAGCACAAAGGCAGTGGCTTACCTTGACCAGCCGTGTCCCAGATTTGCAGTCTAGTGGGGGAGAGGGGTAGAAATTGCGTGTTTGGTTGGGTGGACTCCAGAAATAGCACAGTGATCCAGCGTCAGTTGTATCAACAACAGCTCCAACAATGGACCGACACACTTGAATGTGGGCAAATGTAAACTGCGTGACGATGATTCCATTGACGCGGCCATACCAGCCGTGACGCTCGGGGAGCCGGTGTGGGTTGAAACTGGTACTCACTTGACGTATTCCTCACCAATGGGTATGACTTTGGCCCCGAATTCAACGCCAATTGTATGGTTCATCTTTTCTTGCTGCGACATGGTGAGAAGAGGAGAGGAGAAATGAGTAGCCATAGGCGTAAAAAGTAGCTTGGTCAAATGGTTAGCTGGGCAGCGTGAATGCCGTGCTAAACGCCCAGGTATGCAGAGCGCTGGATGCCGCGCTCCCAGCGTTAGAATAGTTCACTTACAAACTCTTTTCCGAGAAACCGTTGAAGCAGCGCGCTCTTGCCGGTGCCCATTTCGCCCACGACAATGAGCTTAAAGATGTAGTGATAGTCGTATGCCGCGACCATGGTGGGTGGATGGGCCAAAGCGTACCGGTCACGTCGAAACAGTTGCTCAGGGTGGAATGGTCGGTCAGAGGCAATGCCCAACGTTGTCGTCAAGGCGGGTATTCGTAGACAGGAATGGGAGGGGAGTGATAGTCAGTCGAGGTTAGCAAGTGTCCTGGCGAGCATTGTGACTTGGAGGTGGTGCGTGCATCGCAAACCCTTTTCCCATGGACTTGGACCAGCTGACGGCGAGGTGGTTTCGGTCAGGGTTGGAAGGGGTTTTTTTGGAGGCGTCACCTGGCTAGTGCCCCAGAGAGAGCGTATTATAGCCGCAGGGCCTAGGATTTTGAGCCCTGTTTCATTCAGTAACCTCCCAAGCGCGCTGACCGCGGGAGTCACCACGTGGCGATGGGCAGTTGCCTCAATTGGCCTCGAAGCCCAACTTAGGCTGGGTGCTGACAAACCCCACGCTTGGTGTGGTCGACTATACAGGCTCAGGAACCGGATCTCCAAGTGTGCTCGCAGAGGTACACCAACCCCGCATCGGTGTGATGGTCACTCGGGCCAGACGACGCCTTAATTTAGGTGCGAGGATCGGCTGCGTGGTGCAGACCGCCTCGTGCATCCAGCCCGTTCGGCCCTCGTCCACGCCAGTGGGCAAAAAACCGCGGTGGTGAGAGGGTAGAGGGAAGAAAGGCAAAAAGCGCCAATGCCAAGGCCAACCGAGCTCGCTGCTGAGTGGCTCGTTTGGGCCCAACATGGGAGGTGGAGCAGTCCAGTTGCCCAGGACATGGCAGCCCTGCACTTCCTTGCTTACAAGCCATTGCCACCCACAGTCCGCTGGACGCTGTGGTTGGTGCGGGTGGTGGGCATTCAGGACTGAGGGTTCAGCGTTATCCGCTCGACCTATGGTGCCGACGTATGGGCGAACAATGGCCCACGAGCTGCCCAAGGAAAAATGGGGAGGGAAAAGAAATAAAAAAGGACTTCTATTCCCCACGCCATGGAACAGCTGGGTAAGCAAATGAGATGACTGCTGGGCTCTGCTGGCAGACCGAGATCGGACCAATGCGCCCATGGGTCGACTTTCCCGGTAGCCCTGCCGCCAGTAAATGCTTGCGCTAGCGCTTACTACGGTGGTCCCTGGGGGTGGGGGCGCCCAGTCACAAGGCCCAGGGGACGCAGACGCCTCAGAGTGTGTTCAGTGCACCATGGTTATGAAAGGTTAGCGCAAAGGGCTTGGCCCCACTCCCCAGCATGCCGAGGGCAGTGCCGGTGCAGTGTGGGCACCACTATGGCCAGGCGGTATATGTATGCGTGAGGCCATGCGGCCAGTGGAGGAGGAAAATGAAAGAGAGAAAAAAAAGCAGAATGGGGGGGGAGATAGAGGCATAGAGCGTAGAGCAAAGCCGAAGGAGAATTGGGAAAGAGGAGAGAAAGAAAGTGAGAGAGGATGTGTACGGGTGCAGAGCTAAGGAGGATAAGTCATGGCTCCCATCCCAGTGCACTGACTCCCAGGTCAAAGTGCAATGGATGGTGGCTGCTCCCAAGGTGATCTATTTAAGAACCGTGGTCGGGCGGCTGCCAACAGGGTTCTTTTTCCGCTCAAGTTCCCCGAGTGCTGTGGTACTGGTTCGTTTGCGTTTCGCACCCCCCCCCGTGTTGTTCCCCATTCCAGCGCTGCTGGCGACTTGGTCCCCGAACCAGTACGCCTAGATTCGCAGGGACTTTGCCCGCTTCGTCTCTGTCAGCACTCGCCGTGCCATCGGTGTGTCCTGTCCGAGCCAAGCGGTTATTGCGCGAGGGTAGGTCTTTGTGGTGTGGTTCAAGCGGCCCATTGCTGGTGTAGTAAGGCCTGCCCTTCCAAAGCCAAGGGGGAACAGGCGGGCAACGAACCATTGGGCGCGCAACCCTTGAGCTCTTGCCTTCCCCCTATTTTCCTGTTGGCTAGTTCATGGTGGAGAAAGGGTCCGACGAACTACTGCTATTGTTTACCAGCCAGGGGCGGTGTTGAACGGTGGGTGGATAGCCCTGACCCTTTGAGAAGCAGTGCCCTCCTCGGGCCTGGCCCAAAGGGTCGGCCGTGGACCTTTTGACTGCCCGTATTCCTCTTCACCAAAGGGCGAACGCCACTGCCCTAGCGGTTCGGATTAGCGTAGCGTCCAGCGCGTCCTGGAGCAACGCTCGCCGGTCATACGCTGTGGGCTATTGTGTTTGCTGCTGGCAGTGATCGTTGTCGTTGCCCTTGCTGTTTCGATCTGTGCTAATTATCCGAAATCGCCTCCTGCTGTATCACCGATTGTTGACTGGCCGTTTGGGTTGTAGGACAAGAAGCCGCGGCTCTCTTTGGTTTCGCTGCTGCGCTTCATTGCTTAGCATTCCGCTCTCTTTTATTTTTTACTTGCCTTGTTCATCCGTGTGCATAGACTTGTTTCCGTCGCTTGTACTGCCTGCTGCCACGTCCAGAAGTTCCCTCGCTCCCGTGCAATTGCCCTGGCTGGGCTCATCCAATGTGCTGCGCTTGGCCGCGTGAACCACTGGTTGCGGTCATCTCAGTTGTGCTCCGCCCGCCTTGGCCTCTAAAAACATCGTTTGTTTGGTGCCGCTGACCACACGGTTCAGGTGCCCTCGCCGACGGGCCTTTGCACGCAGTGCCCCGTTCCAGGAACGACGCCTTGCCATCCGTGGGCGATTGCAGATTCCTTTGTGAGGTTCAGCTCTTTGCGAATTGTGTGACCTCATCCTCTAAACGGCTCGCTGGTTCAAGACGCACGCTCATTGCGCGACAAACCGTCTGGCTGGATTTGGCCGGCAGTCGGTTTCCCCATCCCGATTGTCTGGTCAGTGCCTTGTACTTTTTTTCGTTTGCCTATCTGTCGTCCAATGGCTACGGAACCGTCCCGTTTGCCTGTGGCGCCGCCAGGCCCAGCTCACTATGCTCCGCCCCATAGCACCTCCCGCTCCCGTCCCTCCCATGGGTCACGGTCCCGCCGAGTGGTGGGGCGCTACCAGTTTACCAAGACGATTGGTGCCGGCAGCATGGGCAAGGTCAAGCTGGCAATTGACCTGACGACCGGGGAAAAAGTGGCCGTCAAAATCATGCCACGACAAGAGTCGGATGCGTCTTTGCGAACCGCCACTGTGCCTATTCCAGGCGATCGCCCCACGCCAGCTACGCACCCAGGTGCTTCCACCACCGGTGGTGCGCCGTCTACGGGGCCCGCTGCTCCCGTGGAACACAAGGATGTCCGCATATTGCGCGAGATTGCGATCATGAAACTGCTCAACCACCCCTACATCGTGGGGCTCAAAGACGTCATTGTCCACCCTACCCATTACTACGTCGTGCTCGAGTACGTCAGCGGGGGTCAGATGCTTGACTACATCATTAGCCATGGGCGTCTCAAGGAAAAACACGCCCGCAAATTTGCTCGCCAAATTCTCTCGGCGCTCGACTATTGCCACCGTAATTCTATTGTGCACCGGGACCTAAAGATTGAAAACATCCTGATCTCTTCCTCGGCAACAATCAAGATTATTGACTTTGGGCTCTCCAACCTGTACTCGCTGCGCTCGCGATTGTCGACATTTTGTGGCTCCCTCTACTTTGCTGCGCCCGAGTTACTGAGTGCCAAGGCCTACGTCGGCCCCGAGGTGGACATTTGGAGCTTTGGTATCGTGCTGTACGTGCTAGTATGCGGCAAGGTGCCATTTGACGACCAAAGCATGCCAGCACTGCACGCCAAGATCAAACGGGGTCATGTCGAGTACCCCAGCTGGCTTACCCACGAATGCAAGCACTTGCTCTCGCGCATTCTCGTGACCAACCCCGAAGACCGTGCCACGATGGCGGAAATCATGCGGCATCCATGGATGAACCGGCATTATGACGCCCCCGTGGAGAACTACTTGCCACTCCGGCTGCCCCTCACGCTGCCATTGGACCCTGTGGTGGTTCGTCAGATGGCAGACTTTGGGTTTGGTCTGGAAGCCGAGCTGTCCCAACGCATGGAGACGCTGCTGACCAGTGAGTGGTACCTTCGGCAACTCCAGCGCTACTACCCCGAGCTGTTTGCTAGCCCCACCTCGCCCGGAGGCACGGCAGCTGCCACTGTGTTTGGCAGCGCGGTGGCCCGATCCGCGGAGCACATGGCCCTAGCTGCTCGGGACGCCCTCAAGAAGCGCACCAGCTTTTGGCGCCGGCCCAATCCTGCCACCGACGATAGCCTGGCGTTAGATCCCCTGCTGTCCATGTACTACCTGGTCGCCGAAAAGATGCAGGCAGATGCTGGGTTTCACGTGAGTGGAGCACATTCGACTGGGGAGAGCCTAGCGGCTGCGGATTGCCGACCACTCCCCACCAACGGCGCAACTGAGAGGCCAGCTGAAGCGCCTTCAGAGCCCATTTCCGCGCCGCTGCCTGGGCCCACTGGCACAGGTCCCCAAGCTCCGTCGGGCCACCCGTCTCTGGCAACGCCTGCGCCAGTGTTGGCTGACAGCAGCGCTCCACGCCCATCGATGAATCCTACCACCCTGGCGGTCAAGCCCCAGTCAGCGACAATTGCTGCTGATAACCCGGCAGAAGGAGCCACCACGCCCAAGAAATCGCTCAAGGCCTCGGAAGGCGTACTACGAAGACTGAGCCGCGCCATCCGATCGGGTCGCAGCAAACAAAAGCATAAGCCACCTGCCTCACCAACTGCCGTGGCGTTTTCACCACCAACCGACATACTCGTCAGCCCAGCGGCAGGGCCAACAGCCTACGCGCCCGATGCGGCCTCTGCTCAGCTCGACCTAAACGCGTCGCGAGCAACGGTGGCCTCCCACGGCGATAAAAAGAAGCAGCATCGACTCTCAACCTTCTTAGGCAAAAAGGCCAAAGGGTCTATCCCGTCGCTTGCCAAGGCCCCTGTGGCGACCACCCCAGCTGATCACCTCGCCAGCGACCCTATGGACCCGGCGAACGACGCTGATAGTGCCGTTGCAACAGAGCCAGAGTCTGGCGTCGATGGAACAGCGCCCGCAAAGCCAGCTGCAGCCGAGCCATCCGGCGCCAGTCCCAAAGTAGCACCGTTGGCACGCCCTCATCACCCTCACCATCACCACGGCAGCCGTCAAACTGTTGCATCGAGTCAGTCGGCTGATTCTCGTGATAGTGTGTCCTTTTCCGCATCGCACCTGACCGCGGCCCCTATGAAGTCCCCAGGGCTCCACACCAGCAATCTCAAATTAGGGCGCCGCATCTCCAGCTTGCTTACGAGAGCCACCAGTGTGCAGGACCGTCACCGCGCGTCGTTGCAGCGCCTACCAAGCCCCGCTGGTCCTGATCGGTCCCCACAGCCATTCAGCCTGCGGTTCCGTGCCTCTCAGGGTAGCCGAGCAGCGCACAGTCCCTCGGGTCGGGCCGAGTCATTTACAGCTACACGCGCTCACCATAACCACAGTAGCGTCGATTGCGGTCCCATGGCAGAGGTGCGGGAGGTTAGAAACTCCGTGACAGCGGGCAACCATTCGGCCGTGGTCTACAGCCGTGGGGGCCTAGCCCAAATGGAGAGCGGCACTGAGGGGCGCTCTGGTGGGCTAGCCACATCCTTACACACCGGTGATGACGCTTCCCACCACCGCCGGTTTACAGCTCAGCAGTCGAGCCCACTAACCCCCACCGTGCCTCGGCGGTTAGCCAGCCACCACGACGCGCCCTCGCCAGTATTGCCCCACCGTACCCGATCGGCTCGGTTTCGCCACAAGTCTCGCGAACACCTGGCGCCTGGCAAGACTGATGGCCTGGTGGACCCTGCCACAGCTGCAGATGCCGTGGCCGTGCTGCAGAAGCAGAAGCACTCACACCAACACCGCGCCGATGACCATATTCGTCCTGTCTTTCTCAAGGGGCTGTTCTCGGTGGCGACCACTAGCTCGCGGTCGCCGACCGCCATTCGCCGAAACATTGTGGCCGCGCTGGATAAGTTCGACATCAACTACCGCGAGTGCCAAGGGTACTTTGAATGCATTGTGACGCAGTTTCCATTGCGCGCCAAAACTGGGTTTGCCTCGACCAGCCATCCCCTAAAGCAGGCCAAGGCGCCGCGGCCCATTCCAGCGGATGCCCACGGCCACTCCCCCACAGGGTCATCACCGGCCACCGTGCCTCGTCACCCTTCGCAGGCCAACTCGCTGTCCGGCTCTGGCTCAATCTCGGCAGGGGTCTCGGCCAATGCCAGCGGCTCCAACCCTGGAGCGCTGGGCCTGACGTCGCCGGTTCCATCCGGCGGTGGCCCTCTGATGATCACCCACCCCAATAACGTGCCACCGTACACTGCCTCGAATTCGATCCTCTTCTTTGATGACGATGACCGCTTGAGCGCCTTTTCCCTAGTTACCGGAAGCCAGGGCATGGCCAAAACGATGTCTCACCCAACGCCAGGGCTGTCTGCCAAATCGTCCCTTCAGTCACGCCAGGCGTTGGACCGATCGCCCAACCCTGCCGAGGGCATCGCTCTGAGTCGTCAGTCACTCGACGACGTGTCGCCAGTAGGCACGCTCAGCGTTGCCAATGGGGTGCCTATCCCTAAACGTAGCCTGGACCGGCCCAACGTCCGCTGGGGTGAGGCCATTGCGACGCCTGAAGGAGAGATCGCGGCCGTGCCGCCCCGTACCGAGCTGGTTGGGCCTCCGCCATTGGCCAAGTCCCCACGGCCTGCTAGCGGTCTATACGCAAGCCCCATGAGTGCAATTGCCGAAGAGGATGCAGCGGGTGTGGCTGGGCGTGAGCAAACCCGAACCGTCAGTGGGTCAACCTGCCATAGTGGTACTGACCCTAACTCGGAGTCGGCTACGGGCCCCAACGACGGTCGGGGCGCAGTTCAGCCAGCGGAAGCCACCGCCGAGGACCGCCGGATCATCAACCCCTTTTATGGGACCAACCAGTCGCCCAGCACCGAGTCGCCACGGGCTCAGTCCTTGTACGCTCGCATGGAGACGACTGGAAGTGGTGGAGAGGGTGGAGAGCGCAATCAAGGGCCCTCGGGTCGAGCACAGCGGCATTCGGTCGGCCCTGTCAACGCCAACTGGACGTTTGTTCGGTTTGAGGTGTACATTGTCAAGATGCCGTGGCTTCTGGGGCTGCACGGCCTGCAGTTTCGCCAAGTGGTCGGTCCTGCCTGGCAGTACAAGCACATTTGCTCCACGCTCCTAAAGGAGCTACACCTTTAGGTCATTGCCATCCGTTGCTGGAGCGTGGATGCGCGAAAGCGGTCAATGGATTTTTTTACCGATAAGTGTGTGTTTTATGCATTGCTATTTTTGACAACCGCACCCCGCCTTGCCAGTGCGTTGGCGATCAGGGCATTCGTTCTGGGCCGAAGCTAAAGCTGGCTTCGATCCGTTGAAGCCCTGTTCCGCGGGATGTGTACGATTACCTGTCTTTCTAATTTGTTGAGCTTGGCCACCCTAGTGGCATGAACGAAAGCGCCTGCTGCACCCCTTGTCTAGGCCGTTTGTTGCCCATGAGTGGGAGGCAGAAGTGGCAAGGCATGTGAGACTAACGACCAAGGCCTGGGACTGACGGTGCCCAATGGGGCTTCGTGTGTGTGCGTTTTGTGATATTACAGCTGCCATTTATCACTACCCTTCAATGGCTGCCTCTTATTTATTCACTTCAAAAGCGTAACTCGAATTCGTATGCGTGCGTTGGCTATGGCTTATCCTTGCTTTGGCTATAATTTCCGTGATACTAATGGTTGGTACAATACTTGTTTCATTAATTCCACCCTTTACGTATAAATATCCCTGGCGCTAGGTGTGGTTGAAAACCCGTTCACTGGATGGCACGCTGGTTACAATGTCAGTGCAGGCCCTGGATTGGCGGCACTTGCCCACTGGTTGCATATAGCCAGTAGTTTGGCCACACCGTTCCGTGTGGAATGGGGGGCGTTGCTGCGGTAGCCCGCGGGTGTCCTTGCTCTGTTCTGTCTCAGCCCAAGGGCTGTTCACGGCGAAGACCAGCCAAGCGTGGTTGGAATGTGTGAGCATGCCATTGCTGTCTATACTACATTTGTGACGGGATTGGACTTTGACGCCATTGTGAATCCAGTGGTTGTTTTGCCTGACCTTGTAACTCGGCTCTAGCGCCACTATTGAACACCTGGTTGTCCTTGCTTGCTAACCATGGCGGCCATTCAGAGCCTGCCTGCTCTGACGCTCCGGAAGCTATGCTCCGGCCAGGCCATTCCCGACGTTCCCAGCATCGTCAAGGAGCTGATCGAGTACGTTCTCTACTGCAGCAGCCTGTTAAACTGGGTAATGGCTGGGAGTGATTCACCAACGCAGCCCAGATTTTCTTGTCGCATTTTTTTAGAGTACAACAAAATGGTGGCTGTGTAGCCAAGGCATGCGCTCAAGCGAAGGAATTACACGCCTTGTGTGTGCAATGAAATGACCTGGACTAGGAATGCACTCGACGCTCAGGCCACCAGCGTGACTCTCAAACTCGTGAACCATGGGCTGACCGCAATCACCGTCACCGACAACGGACAGGGTATCCCCGCTGAAAGCCATGCGTTTGTAGGTACTCGTCACGGCACGTCCAAACTGCAAGCGTTTGATGACCTTTGGCGGGTTCATTCGTTTGGCTTTCGAGGTACGCATCGACTCTGCTTCATTGATATTAGTGCTTTAGAGCTGCAATATATTGGCAACTGATT
Organism: Dimargaris xerosporica; assembly: GCA_027576955.1. Taxonomy (NCBI): domain Eukaryota; kingdom Fungi; phylum Kickxellomycota; class Dimargaritomycetes; order Dimargaritales; family Dimargaritaceae; genus Dimargaris; species Dimargaris xerosporica. Next base: position 94,539 of record JANBQA010000004.1, read on the forward strand.
AATGTGAGCAGTGAGAACGCTATTGCCAGCGAGTCAACTCCATACGCATCCCCTTCCTATGCTAACATGTTGGTTTATTTGTGTGACGAAATTGACGGGAGGGGGGATTTATGGTATATAGGGGAGGCACTGTATGCCATCTGTAGCCTAGCCTACCAAGTTCAAATTACCACCCGCACCGCCAGTGATCCAGTAGCCGTGGTTCTAACGTTGAATTCCCAGGGTGAACAGGTCCAAGTGCGCCATGTCCCCAATGAACCGGGCACTTCGGTGTTTGTGCAAAAGCCGTTTTACAACATACCAGTTCGCCGCCAAGTAAGTTTTCCACAAGGAGCCTTTTTTTGGCGTCTCTCGATCTTATTTTTACATGGGTGCACGGCAACGGCGACAAACTGAACGTCTGTAGGGTACCGTACGGCACGGAGTAGGTGACGCGTTGGATACGACGTAATCCAACGTGCTTTGCTTGCTATTCTCCTAGCCCGTTTAGTCCCTACCAAGGTTTTGACTCTTTGGTGGGCACTTTGCACATCTATTTACCAGCCGCACATATTTGTACGCACAATGGCTAAATCTGCATCTGGAACCAATGTTGGTACCTAACCACGACGACGGGAGTTAGCGCGCGGAGAAAAATGCGACAGGCTTAATGCAGCAGATTGCTCGTCTGTTGTTGACGTACGCCTTCATTTATCCCACGGTGCGGTTTGCCCTGCAAGTACAGCACACGCTGGCAAGCCGCAAACGGCCGTTGCCTACTGCCCTTGCCTGGACCCACGACGGCGCCAGATCGCAGTGGATCAAGCTTTCGACCACCTCGCCTTGGGAGGCCATTGCACACTCGCTTGGCAAAGAGGCAATGCGAGGTCTAATGCGGATTCGAGTTATCAAACCCTGCACACCAACTGCAACTTGCATGGCCGACGAGGAGGGTGAACAGGGTATTGGGGATCCGCCTTGGTTTAAACCAACCGATGATGCTATTACCATTGACGCTATCTTGCCCTGTGGAAACCCAGGTATGTGTGCCATGATTTGGTGAGTTTCTAGCAGTTCTGGCTACCGTTAGGGAAAGTTTCATGGAGCCACTGCCTTGCACTCCCCTTGACCTCGCTTTCTGAATCCATAAACCCAATGGGGTTTGCTATGATGGATTTCTTCCCTAGATGGCTGTACCAGACCCGCCGGTGTCAAGTCCATCCGCCATGTACCTTTTCTTTACATCAACCGCCGTCCCGTGGCGGTTCATAACTATCCACTGCAGGCCATGGTATCGTTGGCTCGGCAAGCTTGGCGGGCCACGATGAATGCGCCCACGCCAGATGCCAATCAGCCCTTTTTATGGATACATATCCAAGCGCCAGTGGCCTGGTGTGATATCAACATTGAGCCCACCAAATCCCATATTCTATTTGCCGATCCCAGCATCGTCCTCGATGCGTTTACGGAATTGGTGGCCAAGGCCTACCCAGGCCTATCTTTGCATAACCCTGCAGCCAACGCCGAACGGTTAGACACAGTTATGCCAGCTGTGAGTCAGTCGCCGCTTTCTGCCAAGCGCTCTAACCTCCCTACTGCTGTGACCAATCTACCAAGGCCTGCCCAAACACCAGGTGCTACCCTAGCCAAAAAACCTTTGGTGTCTTCTCCGAGAACCGAATGGACCGTGGCCCAACGCCTCGAATGGAGCCCCGAGCAGGCGCTAGGCTTGGTATCATCGGCTCACCAGCTGCCTTGTCTCCCACCCTCTACGCGACCCAAGGTAAGGTGCTAGGCCCATCGGATGATGCGCCGATTCTACGCGAACTAGCGTAGGGATCATGGTGGCATTGGTTACCAACCATGCGAAGCTCATCACTGTTGCTGTGTGGTCAGTGTGCTGCACAATGTAATTATCATGTGGGTAGATTGGGACCAATACACCCCAGGTATCGCTGGCAGCGCTTTCTGTTCCTCGTGCACTACCCCCTGCTACCCCGTTGGGCCAGCAAGTGCTGGGCAAGCGTACCAGTAGAGAAATCCGCTCTACTCACTCGCCGCTTCCGCTACCGGGGAGAACGACCCGACCGCGCACATCGCCAACCTGTTCTCAATCCCAGACTGTGTGCGCCACAGCCACAGAGCAACCTGGGTCAGTGTCAGGTTCAGGCGTGCGCCAACGCACCCTTGACCGCGAACTGCTGGTACTGCCCACCAGCAATCACCGTCAACCACGCACCAATAGCTTACTGGGCCCTCCAGGTATCGACCAGCAGTCACTCCGACACTTGAGCGCGGTTGCTACCGTTCCCCAATGTGCCGAGATGCTGCAAGCCTTGCGTGCTACCTCCTGGCTGGAACCTGGGCGCCCGTGGTCACCTGTACCTGACCGAATTCCATCCACCGCCGTGCCCCAACTGGTCTATGGAAACCACACCACTGATGTGTGGTTGCTGCGTTGGCAGCGTGGCTATTGGCATGTGGATCGCCACCAGCTTTATACTGCTTTCACCATTGCACGACTTGCCAGGTCGTTTGTATTCCCTATTCAGTCTTTGCCTACGCCGTTGGTGATCAAAGCCATGCCTCTGAACCAGCAACGCCAGCTGCAAACGCTAGAGGCATCGGCAGTGGATATCAACGGCGTGACCTACCATTACGTGACAGATCCGCGAATCGTGGCCAACGGATACAACTGCCGTTGGTTCCAAGGTAAGTTGGTTAATGAAACCATTATGTGCCAGAATAAGTGCTCAATGCGCCGCTGGCACACACGTTGCAATGCATACTAAGCTATCTCGGCTGACGACCATCGCTTTTTTTAACTATATATGTGTGGGTGGGGTTTATTGGCTTTTTCTTCTGATAGATGAACAAAACGCGATGGAAGCCCGATTCAGGGTTGAGATTTTGGGTGCAACAAACATGCTGCCAGACGCTGGTACGGCGGGTGCCTTTATAAGTTTACTTGCAAAGCTGGAAGCCCAGCCAATGCGCCCCAAGTTGCAAGCCATGGACTACCCGCTAACAGAGACACGGACCAGTTCCATGCGACAGTTTTTCGCCCTTGAGGCGCGCAGAATCCTGACAGAAACCTCAATCCCAGTAGCACCCCACGATGCCCTGGAATTTCTGAAAGAGCGGGTGGCGAACATTACAGGGTAGCACCGATCCGACTATATAAAGCCTGGTGGTGGCAATGGCTTGCGCGCTGCCATCATGTGTGTATTAAGCATGCGGGTCAACGTGTAAATACGGCCGGTGATATGCTTATCCACCGTTCACGGCGTTGCCTTGTTCTGTATTTTTTGTTCTACTTTTCATGGTATCGCTGGCTCTACGCCAAGTAACCTTGACAGGGCGCCAAAGGGGACAGGGAGGCCACCCTTTTCGTCAGAGAATTAAAACCATGCGACTAGGGACGATTAGGGAGTAGGGGAGTGAATGCGAGAGGGGAAGGCTCAGGAGCCACCGCGCATGTCTGGGTACCCTTTATACCTTCACTCCGTCTTTTTTCAACCAGATCCTTGATCCAAGGGGTAGCCATAGCCACGTTCATCGCTGGTCTAGAACGTGGCGGGAAGACACTACAAAATTTCGGCCCATTGTCAACAACCTGCAGCAATTTCTGCGCCAAGGCCCAAAGGATTGGCCGCCATTGAAAGGACCAGATCGGCAAGGATGGCCATCGGATCAACCAGAGGCGCTGCATGGTTAAAGATGCTACGGATTGGGCGTCTCGGGGACCTCAGATCAGGCATCCTTGAAGCACCCCACAGCCCACGGAGCCAACTGAGATACCCAGAGCGCTTGTGGGTGGTCTCGCCGCATCTCCCGTGAACGAACAGAGCAGCCATGACTACCCACCGCTCAGTGACTGCTACTTTGCAGCCTTGGTGCGCTGCCTTTTTGCTACGAGCACCACCGGTCGCGGCCTGATTGAGTGTGCCAGCGGACGCTGGTGACCGCAGCTGTGGCACCAGGAGTAGGGCAGCCAGGAGAGCCCACCCGCAAGGAGTGCTTGCGTTTGGCAGACCAGGCCCAATTATCTACTTGTCAGCGGCACGAAATTACAGCCGTTGTGCAGAAAAAAAAGTATAGCACACCTAGGTATTAACACGCCAAGCTGCTTCGCTTTTCCACGCACTACTTTTCCTGTCTGTTTCTCAATCACAGTGGCGTTGGTCCGTTGGTTTGTTTGTTTGGTTTTTTGGGTGCGATTTTGATTACTCAAGTCGTGGCACGGCCGTGGTTGACTATCAGCGACCTCATTGGAGTCGCATTGTTTCGTAGAATTTGCCGTGGTGCAGCGTTTGCCAGCCCTCGACTAAGCTGTCAATGACCAGGCACGGATGGGCCCTTGCCACATTTGCGCACTGCTTCCGTTGACCCATTGCCGCCCATCCTTGGTCCGTGGTCTCCCAAACGCTGATTCCGCCTGCGCGTCTCCACAGATTGCAGATTGACGCGTCCCTTTGCCCACGCACGCGCGTGTGTCTGCGTTTATGTTCCTGTTGCAGTCACTAGGGGCCTGTGTTGCGAAATGTTTAGGCCGATCCACCACCGAGGACCACTATTCGACTCGCACCAACAGTGCTTCGGTGCACCAGGCTCTGCTCGCTCCTTTAGACCAACTCTCTACCGTCACTACGCCACCTGTCCAGACCTACCCACAATTTGCCGCTGCCGTTAACCCCAACATGGAGAGTAATAGCTCCCACCTCCGGCAGGAGGCCAACGGTGGCCGGTTCGAGTCGTGGCGCCGCAAGCTCGCCCTGGGCGGCCTGGCTGCGCGTCGACTGACCTCTGTCTTTCGCGAGGCCTGGGACGACGACTTTGAGGGCTCAGACCAGGCCCAGCTGGAGCTACCGGCGGCAGTTAACCTATCGCAGCGGTCGGTGCGGCGGGACCTGGTGCGGGTTCGGCAGATTGCGGAGCTCGTTGATTGGCTCAGGTCACTGCGCCCCGCGGTTGAGGACTGCCTCCAGGCGTACCAAACAGACCACCGCGCGGCATCGATCTCCTTGGCGCAAAAATCGCTACTTTGCCAGCTGGAGCAAAACTGGGCCCAGGCTCTGTTCTTGATGGACCTGGTCGATGAGTCGTCCCATGTGGCGCGCCAACGGGTCCGGCAGTGCGCCAACGCCACCCCTCTGCAGGACCTCTCGCTTGCGTCCCGACTCACCGGGCGCACCTCAGTAGACTCTGGGTGTCCAGTGGCCTCGGGTCGACCCGATCCCCCGTCACGCCTCGCTCACGGCAAGGCTCCTGCATCGCCCCTTCCGAATCCAGACTCTGACGACGAAGACGATGAGGAATTGTTGAACGAAGTCGAAGAGTTTGTCGCCGAAGATGACGCTGATCCCTTTGACCGCACTGATTCGCCCAGGTTACGGATAGCCACCCAGGTATCGTTGTTAAGTCGGCTGATGGAATACCGCCAACTGATCCAGGAGCACCCTGCCTCCCACGATGCCACGCTGGCAAGGCCTGGTCCCGAAGCTGGGTCAGCCTCGACGCTGGCCGTGGCCAAATACGACGTCAACGATCGTACCCATATCCCGCCCATCATGTTTACCGTTGATAACCTTTGGCTGCTCATGTCCGAGTGCAAGTCGTTGGTGGCATCGGTGGAGGCCACGCTCTCTGAGTTGCAAATATAGCTATGCTTTGGTATCCTTGTATTGCCAATCCGTGGTTTTGGTAGCTGATCAACGTTGCCAGCAGCCAGGGTGCGTGTGGAAGATAGATCTATAGCCATATGGGCCCACATCTACGCGCGCTCAAAAGTTTTACCGATGGTCGACCAAACTAAAATTGCACGCTGTCCGCATTGTTCCATCCGCCCTGAATGGATATTCTTTCTTGTGAATACCCCGGCAATGTGGATGCGGTGCATAGTTTCCATCTATGGTTTGACAGTTGCACTGCCAAGCAGGGCTAGCGGGGGGAGAAGCGGCGCACTTCGCCCTAGTTTTTTTTTCTCTCTCTCTATCCCCATGTACTATTATTTTTCTCCTTTATTCCTGTGAGTGGTGTTTATTCGCGTGCTAAATCATAATCCGCCATAAAGTACGGGTGCTACCAGTGAACTCATGTCAGACGCTACCATCGGTTGTATCCCATAGCCACGTGGGTATTGGCAGTGCCTCCACCGTGAGCGGGCAATGGTTAATTACGCTTGGGGCAGTGGTGGTGCGAGGGCCTGAAGCTGGGCCAAGAACTGGTGTGGGTTGCATATCTCCGTGCCACCGTAGGTGATGGTCTTGGGTGGGTTGGCCGCCTGGGCAAACTGTTGAAGGTTTTGGTATTCCAAGTAATTTCCGCCGCCAATGACAAAGACAATAGCCTCTTGGAACGCAGCTTTGGGCCCCCCGCTGCCACCCTTGGGCCCAGTGGATGTCAGAGCGCTGCGCTTGGTTTGGCGAGGGTCCAAGTACAGGTACTCGCTAGGAGGCCCACCGGCGCCATGGGCGGGCGTGGCGCTGCCCGACTGACCCGGGATAGGAGAGAGCGATGCAAACGAGCCCACACGCTCCATGCCGGGCGTGGCGTTCATCAGACTGTCTATAATGCGCGTGATGGCAAGGTCCCGCCGGCTAGGCAATAGGTTGCGCACCCCGGAAATGATGCTGCTCAGGTTACCCCCGCCTTCCCGCAAATGGTCGGTGAATTTGCTGCTAATGGTGCTGAACCGACCCAAGAGATCACTCGGGCCGTGCCCGGCGGTGCTGCCCTGCGTTCCCGCAGCGACAGAGTGGGTGAGTTTGGTCAGGGATTTGGCCTGCTGCACGTAGCGCAAGGGTGCCAAATCGCACCCAGCGGCCGTCAGGGCTTCCTCAAACTGGCGCATGTCCTCTTCGGTTAGCGTTGTCGAGGTCAGGTAGTACATGAGGAACAAGCGGAGCTTGTCTTCGGGGTTGGGCTTGCTCGGATCGCGCAGGGCTTCCAATACGGCGGTCTTGGTTTGCCGGTGCAGCCCTTCTTCCATCTGGAAAAACACGTCCAACTGGCGGTCCTTGATAACCTCCAGCACCGCCGTGGCAATGTTCATATGCATATCGATCACGGCTTTGCGCGCCGTCAGCTCGGGCAGGGCGCTAATGGCGGTCTTGAGCAGACGGGTGTTGGCGGTCATGTCCACCTGGCTAATTTCGTCAAAGCTGGACACCCCGCCCAGCCGAGTCACCTCTTCCGCCTCCTTTTTAAATCGCGTGGATTCCTCGTCAATTTCCACCGCCACCTGTGGAAAGGGGCTGGCCGCGTTCTGCGCCCAAAAGAAGTCTTGGGTGCCCACGTCGTACGATTTTTTGGCCGTTCGCCCTTGGTCTTGGGTGGTGTACTGGATGCGATTGAGTTTCATGTCGAGGACATCGTGCACCAATGCCTGGTACGTCCACGCGTGGCCTAGCATGGCCACAAAGTCAAAATCCCGGTCCAAGAGCACCAGCAATGGACGGCCCCCCGCCGAGGCACCATCAAGACGGTTTGCTGATTCGGCGAACAGGCTATACCGTGGGTGGGCCACGTTGTCGCGAAGGCGAGCGTCCAGCTTTTGAGCAACCAACTCGGCTGGTCCGCCCCGCGGGCAACGAATAATGGGCATAGCATCTATACAGTACAGCATACCTCAGCCAAAAGAGTTGTCACCGGCTTTTCAGCTCAACGGTTTTCCCCATCCTGTCAAGACGCTGAGTGGGCCAACTTTTTAAAGGCTCAGCAACTGGCGCTTGTCAATGCGGTTCCATCGCTGCTACTTACTCATGGTTGTCAGCACGGTATAGAGGGAGTCGACAATTTGCCCCACCAGCTGCTCAATCGCACTGTCTTGTGCTGCCGAATCATGCAGCTGCTGGAATGAATTGGGCATGTTAAGCGAGAAGAAATGGGGCTCGGGGCAGATAAAACTGAGGTACTGGTCGTACACCTAGTAAAGTGTCATCATGTGGGGATCCCACCCAGGTGGAGGGGGATGGCCATTGCCAGCGCCCAGCCATGCTCTTGGTAACCAGTGAATAGGGTAAATACAGTGCGCCAACCAGCTGGCTTAAAAGCACATGGAAGTGGGTGTCACTAGCAGAGCAAACACAACCAAGTCATTTGGCGGGTGAATGGGGCGTACCTGGGCAATTTGGTGGGCTTTGTTGGCTCGAGCAGCGGCCGTGGCCAAGTCTTCCAACAGAGCTCGCGAAACGGGCCGAGTAAAGTTGATGTAATACAAGTCGTAGAGATCTTTGGCCAAGTCCTAATAAAAAACAAAGAAAGGATGCGTTCAAAGCACCACAGGTACCAACCATGGAACAGGTTAATGGCGAACGAAAAGTTGTCATGGCCAACACACAGTAGCAATTCTTAACTCGCCGGGCCATGCGTGACCCAACCCTAATCATACCCACGCGTACCTGGCAGATGCACTGGAGGTTTTCCGCCGTAGGCTCAATAAAATAGATGGCCGGGGCATCGGTGATGGCCACTCGTTCCTTGCGCAAGGGCCTGTGGTTGCAATTCATCGCAAGAAAAAGCGGGGCATAAACCACACGCTGTGGGTTAGTCTGGGCCATCGCCTGCAACGATAACGATGGCTTGCTCGGCTTGGATTGAGCTGCCTAGGAACAACAGAGGTAATTTTACCAAAATTGGCCTACCACGGTGCAAACCCTTGGCTACCCCCGAGTGCGTTGGGCTGCTGTGACTTACATATGCACCGTGATGCCGTTTTCACGAAGATCGTTAACTTTGAGGAGTGTGGATATCATGTCCTGGGCAAATCTATCAAACACCAGAATTTTCCAGGTTGGAAGCGCAGGGTCGCTAGCGGCCGTCGTGGCGTCGGACGGGTGGTTGGCTGTTGCCCCAGCAGTTGGCTGCGGTCGGCCATGGTTGAGGTTGAGCAAGCTGATGATGGCGTCTAGGCAGCGTTGCAGAAGCACAAGGCCAGTGCAGCTCAGAACCCCGTATTAGTCGATTGCCTAGCAGACCGCACTGCCATGGGCGCGAATCCAGTGGGTCAATTATCCCCTGCCGTCGTCTGATGCGGCGCATTGGCAACTCACCCACTTGCTTGTCGCGCAGGGACGGCGGTACGGGCCCCGAGGCATCCATGATGGCCATGGAGAGCGTCCAAGATGGTTCAAGGCAAAGCAAACGAGCTAACCGAACAAAAACCAACGGCTAAACTCAATCTCTGACATGGATGAAGTCGATGCCTACGCCAAGGGCAGAGTTGCGCGGCTCCTATGGGGTTGGCTGCCGGGTGGTCGCTGCTTGAGGCCACGGCGCTTAGCGCAACCCTAACGCCACGTGAGCTCGCTCCCCTTCGCGCCCCTAGGCCGTTTGGTTAGTCACCAAGGCAGGCGGGAAGCGCTGCGAGCCGAAGAGGACCTAGCGCGCCCACGACCTTTGCTGTCGTTGTTTGTTGTTTTAGTTTATAGCGCTGGTTTAGTTCGGACTTTGAACACCGCTTACTCTCAACCACGCTCTTGGGCATTGCTCGACGAATCGCTACCATGCAGCCGGACAAGTCCACGTTTGAAATTGGGATCATTGGTGCGGGTGACATGGGGCTGCTGTACGCCCAGCGGTTTCGCAAAGCGGGCTGGAAGCGGTAAGTGCTGACCACTGCGTGTGCCCAACGTCCGTGTCTAGTCACTCGAAAGGTGTACACTAACCACTGCAGTGCTGGTGCATGGCCGGCTTATGGGCCACTAGGATTAATATCTGCGATATTCCTACTCGTTACCAGGAGCTGCAGGAGCAGTTGACCGACCAAGGCTACCATATCTTGCCCGATGGGTACGCGGTCTCCCGGCGCAGCGATTACATTATTTATTCGGTGGAGGCAGGCAACATTGATAACGCAGTGGCTCAGTACGGTCGGGCGACCAAAGTGGGGGCTATTGTTGGTGGCCAAACGTCGGTCAAAACGCCCGAAATTGCGGCGTTTGAGCGACATCTGCCAGCCGATGTGCATATCGTGACGATGCATTCTCTGCATGGCCCAAACATTGACACACCCGGGCAGCCACTGGTATGATTCACCTTGCCTTGAACAGGCAGTGCACTGGAGGGCATTGCCAGTGATGCCTATGCGGTAGCAACATGGTTGCGTACAAAGCGTAGCCCCGACCTTACTAACTGTGAGCAATGCCATTGGTCGTGGATACCCCTGTGCGGGCATTGCGCTCACTCCCCCTAGGTCGTGATCCGCCATCGGTGCGATGACCAACACTTTGAAAGCGCCAAAGCTGTCCTTGATAGCCTGAAATCGGATATGGTGCAGCTGAGCTACACGGAACATGACCGGTAAGTTCCCTTGCAGCTGCGGAAAAGAACTCAGCCAATCCAAAGAATGACATATGAGCAGATTAAATTAGTAACGAGGTCGAAAGCAAGGGGCTACCCCATCGGACCGAGCCCCGCCAGCCTATGCCACGTCCTTGTTAACCCTAGTGCGCTTTTACCACTGCCCCACTGCTTGTTATCGATAACCCTGTGCGCCCCCTTCCCCGAGCAAGCATTACGGCGGACACCCAGGCAGTCACCCATCTGGCGTTTATCAGGTAAGTTTGTGTAGCTGCCCACCGACTACGTTTAGCGCCCGGCTGGCCCCAGCCCCACTGTTCGCCGGCTATAAGGCTAAGAAGCGGTTGCTTAACCCACGCTTCCCGCCTGTTGTATGGATTGGGCTATGGAAACCTCCCTCTCCACCCCCATTGGCAACGGCCATGTTGGTAGCATGGGATCGGCATGGAAAAGCCAACGCCAGTACCCAGTAAGTGAAATGTGGGCCTGGGCGCTCCTGTAGCTGGGAAGCGACCTCTCATTGGAACACTCTGCTTGGCATCCATGGCAACCCTTTGGTCCACGCACCGTGCCTAGCTAACCGCCGTAGCGTGGATGAGCGCGCTATGAGAGCAGTGGGAAAACCATACCTATGTCGGTGGGTTAGAGAACGTCAAGGTGAACATGGCTATTCGCATTTACGGCAGCAAGTGGCACGTGTATGCAGGTAAAGTGATGCGCGTCTATTGTTCAACCAGTGCAGCGCTATATTTCATCGTGCTCGCTGGACGTCATTGTTGAACCAAGGGCATTTGTGGCAAAGAGCCTTGTCGTAGACACTTTTATTCCTGGGTTGCGTTCCAACCACAAGCCACGCAGCACGCCAACTATGGCACCCATTGGGCGCACCTTGGACGGTAATCTCACGTTGAGGAGAGGGCGATTTTTGTTTTTTTCCCTGTCAATGGTCCATCCGATTTAGGTTTGGCTATTCTCAACCCATTTGCCAAGGCGCAAATTCAGCAGTACGTGCAGTCAGTTTCTGAGCTGTACAAGCTGATGATCACCCGCAACCGTGATGCGTTCCGAACCCGGATCCTCGAGGTAAGATAGCCGCGACAAGGAAGCTAAGCAAAGAGCCCGAGCGAAGGCCAATGAAGCCCGCGCACACCGCGGACCTCCTGCCTGCATGCCCATCTTCCACGAGCAAAGGTCATGCTAGCGCACTTTTTTTCTTGGAGTATGCTGCATGGCGCTGGGAGGGTGCATACTACCGCGTGGCGGAGCTGCGACACTGTATCGGGTGCGTCGTGGAAATGTCATCCCTGTACATAGCTGCTGGTCTTATTCCTATGCTGCAATGTCCCGTGTGTGTGAGAATAGGCGGGCAAGTTTGTGTTTGGTGGCCCCGATCGCTACCGCGAGCCCATTCTCTTGACCGACCAAATCATGGAACAGTTCTCTCTGGGCAGCATTCCCCCCAACGAGCGCAAGGGCAACTCCCATCTGTCTCTATTAGCTATGGTAAGAATTAGGCCACAAAGGAACGACGCAGACAGGTCGGTGGCCGTGGTGCTGTTACGCAGTGGTAAAGAGTGCGCGTTATTGCCATTGCGCGTTGGCTAACGTTTCCCCTTTTTTCCTTTACCTTGGCCATGGATGCGGCTATGAATACTCGTGCAGGTGGACTGTTGGTATCGCATGGGTATCAACCCCTTTGACCACCTCATCTGCCAAACCCCGCCGTTTCGTCTCTGGCTCGGCATCACCGAATACTGCTTTAAAAACCGCGAGATATTGGAGGAGTCGATGGAAGCAGCCCTAACGGATCAAGACATCCACGTGGAGGATTTGTCGGTAGGTGCTCAGCGATCTGTGACTAGGCCCTGGGCCGGCAGTATCCTTGTATGTTTTATTTGTCAACGCTTGATGCTGTGCAGCGTGCTCACCGTTCTTTGCAAAGAGAAGACAGTAAATGCATGTATGTGTCTGTGTGTAGTTTTACACCGCAGCGCTCGGCTGGGCACAGTGTATCCAGCTGGGTTCGTTTGAAGGCTACAACCTGCGATTTCAGGATACCGCGGCATTTTTCCAGTCGCGATTCGACGAGGGCAAATCCAACAGCACGGCTATGATCAATTTAATTACCAAGAAAACCACCAAGGTGCGCCGGGCTTGATCTAAGCTCTGTGGGCATGGTCAGCTTGGCACAAGAGCAAAACATAGAATCAAACAAGGGTCGAAGGAATTTGACCAGCTGGGGCTCTTAACACGGCGCCTGCCCAACGCGACCCTGTGCCAAGGAGGGCCCCTTGCTGAGCCTGAGCTTAGTCCTATCGCCAACATCGAGGATTATAATTTCTCTGCTGGGTGTTGCTGCTGTTTTCAGCGCACCAACGACGATTTAGAACTAGGCAGCCAAGTATGCGCAGTAGCACAGCTATTAGATAAATAGATTAATGAGGATGACCATGGTAGCGTCTCTTCGGCAGTGATAGACCAGCGACCTTATCCGGCCGAACCGGCCTCAGTTTGCTGGTCGGGTGGAGGCAGCTAAAACGTGCGACGCTGGCAGCATTCCTGCCCCTTGACAGACTTGATCGCCCCCATTACGGCAACCAAATGGGTGTGGGTCCTCTCTTTTGTCGGCTCTATACCTTTGGTATGCAGTGACCACACTCTGCAGCTCAGGGGTGAGGTCATGGCGACACGGTCAGATAGTCGGTGCTACTTTGGGTCTGGTATTCCTGCCGTGGCGCTCAGAGGTATTAATTGGCATATCTGCGTTCAACCCACAGGGTGCCGCCCTGGACCACCGCTCTTGGATAAGGAGTGAGACCAGCGGTCATGCCACCCATCATCGACCGTCAGGGGCAATTGGTCAGGCTCACGATGCTGGGTGACTGCACAGCCAACATCACCAGTCAGCCGGGGCATCCCGCCAATACGTTTGTGAACAGAGGCGGAATGAAGCAACCGTTGCATGCTTGGAACTGCTCTCTCCATCTTGGGTTTTGTACATTCTGCGCGCGCGTATGTGTATGTGCGCGCATATTCTTCCGCTGAGTGTCCCTAATATTTCCTTGTTTAGACTGGGCAGAAGGGCGTCCAACGTTGGTCACGCCCAACGGCAATATCGAATTGCGCAGGGGTGTTTCATCACAATATATATATAGAACCCGTTTGACCAAAAAAAAGGGTAATCAACCTACTCTCTGCTGCGTTGTTATGAGTGTGTAAGTTGGCCAGCTGCTACCATCACAGTGTACTGATTGTGGTCAGCACAGCAGATAACTGGAGAACGAATGCACAGGTCTATTCTGTTTTTTGTTTTGCTGAACCCTTTGCGCCTGGGGGTTCATTCGTTCGTTTCATCGTTATCGTAAAACGGACCCGGTGAAGAGGGGGACAAGCCACTGACAACGATATCCCCCACGTGTCGTTCGAGACCACGTAGCATGACGACACCTTACAAGGCCAAGCTTGACGAGAGCTCTGGGATCTCGGTGTTCGAGGTCAGCGAGCATCGATGCCCGGAAAAAGAGGCGGCCATTGCGTCGGTGGCGCAGGGTTCGCGGATAATTCGGAAGGTGGACTGGCACATCATCCCGCTGCTCAACGCCGTGTACCTGTTTTGTTTTTTAGACCGCTCCAATATTGGTAAGTGCAGCCCTGGCTAACGACAGCGCAATAGCGGAATTTTGGATCCAAACGCATCGTGGGCTTGGTGCTAAACCGCCACGGTCAGCCTGGATGCGCATGGCGGGTTGGTATCCTCAAGGGGTTGGGTTGCTAACCGATATGGTGATACCATGCCGAATGCTTGGGGTGCTGTGGCGCAGGCAATGCCAAGCTGTTAAATGTTGAAGAGGACTTGGGTCTCAGCCAGGCCATGTACTCGTGGAGCTTGTCCATCTTCTTTTTTGGCTATATCCTCTTCGAGGTACCGTCCAACCTAATCCTCAAAGCCTATCGACCCTCCCGATGGCTGGGCATCATCATCGTCGCATGGGGCGGTCTATGCGCTACACTGGCCGCAATCCATAATAGCGCAGGGTTGTTGGCCATCCGCTTTTTTCTGGGTATTGCCGAAGCAGGGTTTTTTCCTGGGGCCATTTACTACCTGACGCTCTGGTATAGCCCCACAGAGCTATGCACGCGAATGGCCATCTTCTTTAGTGCGTCGGCTTTGGCCAACGCGTTTGGTGGGGTGCTGGCTTACGGCATCCACCATATGGACGGAGCCGGCGGTCTCGAAGCCTGGCGCTGGCTCTTTCTGCTGGAAGGTATCCCTACTATCCTACTTGGCGTGGTGGTGTATTTTTTACTACCCGACAGCCCAGCCACCGTGAACTGGTTATCCGATGCCGAAAAAGAGTACATGGTCCACCATCTGGAAGGCGACGACGCGTCCGTCGATGCTGCACACGGGTGGCCGCAGGTCAAGGAACTTGCTCGCCACTATCGCCTTTACATTCATTGTCTGATCCAGATAGGCATGGCGATTCCCAACTACAGCATTGCCTTCCTGCTGCCCACCGTGGTCAAGGATATGGGGTTTAGTACGCTGTTTTCGCAGCTGCTGTCGGCGCCTCCCAATGTGCTGGGTATGCTGGTGTGCATGGCCGTGGCCTACCACTCTGATCGCGTGCAGGAGCGTGGGTTCCATGTAGCGCTGCCGGCCATTGCCGCTGCGCTCGGGTTTATCCTAATTGCTATTGTGCGCCACCAAGCAGCGCAGTACGCCATGCTGTTCATTATCACTGCAGGTATCAACGGCTGCAACGTGGTGAACCTATCGTGGCTGGCCAATAATGTGCCCAACAAGACCCAGCGAGCCGTGGCTACCGCAACCGTCGTTGCTGCAGGCAACATTGGTGGAATCATTGCTGGACAAATGTATCGCCACTACGAGGCGCCACGCTACCTGGGCAGCCATCTCGCCAACGCCAGTGTTTTGATCATGTCGTTTTCGTTCGCCCTCTTGCTCAAGCTTCTGCTCCGTCGCCACAACCGAGCACTGAATGCGGCAAAGGGGTCAAAGGACGCTTCACTTTCATTGAGCCCGCCCCAGTACATGACCTAGGCGACTGTGTTCGCGGCGTATTCAGTAGCACCACGAATCAGTACAATAGTATCTATTAAGGTGTACAGCAGTGACTCTAGGCCACAGTTGGACCGCAAGGGTCTTTAAGTTGCAACGGGCATAAAGTGAGCAGTGACTGTGGTCTCGCGGCAGAGAATGGTACATATGGCCTTGATGGCTTTGCATCGATAGAATAAGGCAGCGTGCAACTGCACAACTCTTTGCTCCAGTGCCCGTTGCCAAACCGTAATGACAGGTGGGTTCACCCATGATATGACCTTATCGACTTCTTTACGCTGAGCGTCATAGACCCGACCCTTTTGTAAACCTTTAGCAATGCTGCTGGCATTCACGTTAGTTAATCATGCCGTCTTCTCTGGACGCTCACTCTGCTCACTTGGCCAACAAGTTGCTTGATCATGATGCTGACCAGCGTTCCACCCACACGGCACGCTTCACTCCCACAGCACCGCATGAACGGCGGGTGGTGCGCAAGGTTGACTGGCGGCTCTTGCCTATGCTCTGTTTGGTGCACCTCTGCTGCTCTCTGGACCGATTCAATATTGGTAAGTGCCGCTGTGGCTATTTGTCTTCTCTTTTCTTTCACGTGGATAGACAAAGGTCTAAGGGACCGCAAGCAGGTAGCGGTGCCAATGTTTTTCAAGTATACGCAAAGGCTCTGACACACCACGGGTATAGGACTGGCTCTTGAACAATATGCCCTTGAGTGGCGGTGATCGCTTTTTGCAGGTAACGCCAAACTGATGGGCCTAGAGGACAGTCTGCAAATGAGTGGCCCAGCCTACGGTTGGAGTATCCCGATGTTTTTCATTGGTAAGTGCCTGTTGGTGGCATTGGTGCCGTCTTGGATTGTTAGTGAGAGAAATTATTGGGCGCCATTTGAGGGAGGGAGAACCACCCCTTGGTTTTGATACTGGGCACCGCTGGTCTTGATCCAGACTGTCTCTCACGCAGCATGCACTCTACGGCTGCTACTTTGCTCCGTGACTGGGTGTCCTTCATGATTCGACATCCATGGTGCTAGGCTACATCCTGCTTGAAGTTCCTTCCAACTTAGCCTTGACACTGATTCGTCCTTCGCGATGGCTCGGTTGCTTGACTATGGCGTGGGGCGGTTTGTGTACGGTGATGGCTGCCACGCACAACCCCACGGGCCTCTTGGTGCTGCGCTTTTGTCTGGGAGCAGTAGGAGCAGGGATTTTTCCTGGTACGGTGTATTATTTGACGCACTGGTACTGCCGCACCGAAATAGGAGCCCGATTGGCCCTGTTCTTTTGCTTTTCAGCTCTGGCCAACGTGCTGAGCGAGTTTCTGGCCTATGCGCTCCACGGCTTGGAGGCCTGGCGGTGGCTGATGTTAATCGAAGGAGTGCCCATGGCAACGCTGGGAGCAATGGTTCTGCTGTGGATCCCTGATGGACCACCCATGGCCCCATGGCTAACCCCTGACGAGCGGTGCTTGCTGCTGCAGCGGCGGGCCTTGCCGCTCAAGACCGCCCATGGGATCGCTTGGCGGCAAGTGGGCCGCATCTGTCGGGATCCGGCACTGTACCTGCACTGCGTGGTGCAACTGGGGATGGTTGTTCCTGGCTATGGAATGACCTTTTTACTCCCCACCATTATCCGCGGTCTGGGGTTCAAGGCAGCGACTGCCTGGTTGCTGACGATCCCATCCAGCGTTTTGGCAGCGCTCGTCTGCCTGGGGACTGCGTTGCATTCGGATTACCGGCAGGAGCGTGGCTTTCACATCGTCATCCCCGCGTTCGTCGGCGTATTGGGGCTGGTGCTGGTTAGCATTCTGACCACACGGTGGGCGCAGTACGGGATGCTGCTCCTGATCGTGGCTGGAACAAATGGTGGCAACATGGTTAATTTGGCGTGGGTGGTCAACAACATGGCCGATAATACCCAGTGCGCCGTCGCCAGTGCCCTGATGCTGGCCGTGAGCAGCATCGGGGGTCTAGTCGCGGGGCAGATGTACCACTTATCCGGAGCCCCGCGCTATCTCGCCAGCCATCTGGGCAATGCGGGGGCGCTGCTGGCAACCTGCACCGGTGCACTGCTACTCAAGTGGATATGGCTTGGCCGCAATGCCCGGGATGACTGCCAAGGGTCCAACGCTCAACCTTACCTGGCTTAAACATTCGGCTGATGTGGTGCCTCTCGCTTTTTATTTGTGGCCTCTCTTTAACGTCGAAACAATGTGGATACGCTGGTCGATCAGGGCAACGGGCTGGTTTAGACTTTAAGCTCGCTGGGGTCTATCGTTTTGTGGCGGCCGAATGCTGCCCAACGCCAAGTCAGGTGACTCATCACCTGAGAGCAGGCCTGCGGCCAGAGGCCTCGCCTTGAAGTGCGCTGGCTCCGACACCCAGGTACGGGGTCGTCCTTTACTTATTAATTACCGTGCTAGAATAAACCCTCACTTAGGCGGTCACAACTTTAACAGTTTTATAAAGCTTGGCTGACAAACGTTCACCTGACAAGGTTTTTTTCTTTTGCCCTGGATGGCTCTAACCGCGAGAACCCAGGGTCGATTAGTCAGCATCGTCAAAAAAAAAAAGAAACCCAATCGTTCAGTGTGTGGCCGTGAAGGTAGGTCGAGAGCCAAGGTTTGGCGTTGCTAACCGTTGATTTGATGCGCATGTGCAGGAGCGCACGCGGGACTGGTCATTGTTTGAACCTGACTGTTGGGCGCTGTTTCACAGCAACGGAAACGGCGTCGGTTGGCTGTTTCCGCTGTTCTTATTGCTAGCCTCACTGCAGATGCTGCGACCAGTATTGTCCTGTTGACCTATCTTAACAACTATCCCTGAACGGAAAAAAATAGTAAAAAAAAGAACAGATCTTCACCTGGTGTCGTCCGCGTCCTAGGGCGCTTGGTTTAAAACCTGCTTGCGGCACTGACATATAAAAAGCACTTGTTCCGCCAACTCTAGAGCCAGTAGCCTACTATTTAAGCCAATACATGAGTGAAACCACACCTTGTATACGCCCCCACCTCAGTGCCTCCACTGGCCTTGTGTTCACAAAAAGGTTTCGCCGAGCAACGCCCAAGTCATAGTGGCTCAAGCGTTTTTTTTCTGTTTATGTAGATTGCATGCCGAAAGTTTACCGAGTCGGGATTGGCATTCTAAGTTAGCACGAACAAACCGTGCGCTACACTGCAGCCGCCGAGGTCCTCGCAAGTCGGTTATTTGCACC
Source organism: Dimargaris xerosporica (assembly GCA_027576955.1). NCBI lineage: Eukaryota > Fungi > Kickxellomycota > Dimargaritomycetes > Dimargaritales > Dimargaritaceae > Dimargaris > Dimargaris xerosporica. The sequence goes on from JANBQA010000004.1 coordinate 113,109, forward strand.
CAGTGCTTCGCTTACCCTGTCTCGCCTGCTTAACCCCATGGCCGCCGCGGCTGGGCCCGAGCTGATTTGGTGCACCAGCGCCGAAGGCTGGGGCCCCTGGAGCTCCACGCGCACCGTCGACCTGACGCCGTGCTTCGAGGACGGCATCGTTACCAACGCCCTGCACGCGGCTTTCCTTATCGCCGCATTGGGTCGGTGGGGCTGGGTGCTTCGCCAGCGCCACGAGGCACCACTATCGTCACGTCAAGCCTGGCACTACCGCGTCAAGCAGTTCCTGGTTGGAGCAGTGTTGCTGGTCTCTGCAGCACTTGCTGGCTACAGTGCGACTCACCTGGGCCCGCTGTTCACGCCCATTGGTACCGTGGCATGGCTGATACAGACACTGACTCTTGTGGGCGCTCTAATTTTCACTCGCCTGGAGCATAGGCGCAACCCAATCGCCTCGGCGGTCCTATGCCTATTCTGGCTGGCGTCCATCCTGTGGAGTTTGGTACGGCTGCGCACCTGGTGGATGGTTTCTGGCCTTGCTGCGAATCACCTGGTGCTGGGAGCGTTGGTTGCCTACACAGCACTGGGGGCGCTTGCACTCACCGCCGAGCTATGGCCCAAGTCGCGCTGGGAGTATGCAACGCTGGACGCCGAGCTACCTTCGGATTCACCCGAAGAGCAAGCTAATGTGTTTTCCCGCCTGACATTTACCTGGATGTCTCCGTTGCTCAAGCTTGGTTACCAGCGCGTGTTGACGCATGACGATTTGTGGGACTTGCCGCGCTCCGCACAAGCACCGGTAGTGGCACGATCGTTTCAGTCGCACTGGCAACGAGAGCTGGTGAAATCAGCGCCATCGTTGTTGCGCGCGTGCTTGGCGACGTTTGGTGGCCCCTTTGCCCTGGCCATTATATTCAAACTGGGCCAAGATCTGCTGGCCTTTGCTCAGCCGCAAAACTTGCGTCACCTGCTGCAGTTCGTGCAGAGTTATGGAACCGACACGCCGCAACCCGAGGCCAATGGTTATTTCATCGCATTGACCATGTTTGCCACAGCCGTGTTTCAAACTGCACTGCTCCATCAATACTTTCAACTGTGCACCATGACGCGGATGCGAATTCGAGCCGGATTGGTCACGGCCATCTACCGCAAGGCATTACAACTCTCCAATACTACTCGCCAGCAATTCACCGTGGGCGAGATTGTTAACCATATGAGCGTTGATACCAATCGTTTGGCAAACCTCAGCATGAGCTTACACCACACTTGGAGCAGCATCCTACAAATCAGCTTATGCCTCTACTTTTTGTACGATGTTCTGGGCTGGAGCGCGTTTGCTGGCGTGGCTGTCATGATCTTTTCGGTGCCACTCAATGGTCTGATCACTCATCGAATGCGCCAGCTGGGAAAACAGCAGATGACGAACATGGACATGCGCATCAAGCTTGTCGACGAGCTGCTCAATGGCATCAAGGTCATCAAACTCTACGCCTGGGAGCAAGCCTTTTTGGACCGCATACTCCACGTGCGCAATGACCGCGAATTGCTGACCCTGAAGCAGTATGCCAAGGTGTACGCTACTCAATCCTTTATCGTCACCATGACCCCGTTTCTGGTGAGCTTTGCCACGTTTGGGGTGTACGCTTTGGCTGACGGCAAATCGCGCGGCCCTCTCAACGCCGATTTGATCTTTGTGTCACTGTCGCTGCTCAATTTGCTACGGTTCCCGTTGATGATGCTGCCGTCTGTGCTCACAGCCATTGTCGAAGCCTCGGTGGCGCTGAGTCGTATCACCAAATTCTTGTTGAGCGAGGAACTAGACTCGCATGCAGTGAATCGCGTCGATTACGTCCAACGTTTGCCGAGCGAT
>JANBQA010000005.1:0-21736 GCA_027576955.1 Dimargaris xerosporica
TACCAGTTCAGCTCCTCAGTGAGAGAGTCGGACTCCATGGCGCGAAAGCTGTTTTACTGGAATTTTTCTGTCGAAATTGGTGAAAGTAAGCAGCTGAGAACGTAGCGACCATTTACAAATGCTGCGATCGTAGTTATGCGTTTATCATTAGCCGACAGTAGTGGGTAAAGGTACACTGGTCAGCTCAAGCTATGCCCCTATATCAGTGCGCAGGCGTTCAACGCTGTCGCTAACATCACGCCATTGCTGTGCAACCCCAGTGCCATATTAAGCGCCTGAGAGAGGGTACAGCGGTCCATAGTCGATGCCAAAGCGTCAGCGGTGGTGTTACTTTAATGCAACGCTGGGTGCTATGGGGCTGTGGGCATGTGAGGTCCTATGAAGAAGCTAGGGCATGCAGAGCCAACATTTGTAGTGTGTGAATATACATGCCATTTATTCAAAGCATGAACTAGCCCGTCGAGGGATGGTGAATGGATTAAAGTCTATTACGCCTCATAGGCAAAGTCTGCAAAGTTTTTCCAGCTTAATTATCAAAGCTGGGCTGGTCACATCAATCAGCTATCTGACGACAGCCTATTCGGTGATACTTAAAGCTGGCGGCGATGTTTATTGAGACACACTAGTGTCCATGGTTAAGTGACTATTTAATATGCTGCTACTTTGGATTGGTCGGTATTCTGTATGGACGGCACTCTAATGGTAGTAGTCTAATTTCTCCAGCGTCTGAAAATTAAAATAGCTTATCTTTGCTGTGCTTTATTCATGTTGGTTTATTACATCAAAGGACTCTTTAGGAAAAAACATTGTATGGCACTACCATGTACAATGCACGGCACAACGTCTTATGTGTTGGCGAAAAATTATGTGACTAAAGCTAACGCAAGGTCAGGTCATTATCTATGAGAAATTAGTTGCCCTCTGGGTTAGCTGCAGATAAGCTGCCGAAACTCAACCGGGCCATGCGATAGATTGGTATGGTTATACAATCACGGCGAACAATGCGAAATTGTTTAACTTTACGCCGGTGTAAGGGCGAAGGCGAGGGCGCGGCGGACACCTGAACGCACACAGTGACGATTCCCCATAGAAGCAGCACCGCTTGATGGATACGAGCCATGGTTTTGTAGGTGGAGGCACGCTAGGGTGACAAAGCACAACCGTGTATAATAATTGTTAGCAATGAGAAGCAGTGCACACTTGTAAGCCGGTGAAGGAAGGGATTCAAAACGTTAACTGTCACTGTTATGTGCGGAAGCACACAACAAATAAGGCATTCAGTGAGCGAGGTTGGGGTGCAACAGGGTGGCACGATTGCTGCGCTTGTCAGGAACCCTACCAAGCGTTTCTTTTTATACCTGTGACGACGCTTGACCCAGTTGGCCATTAGCTGACAACACCGTGTTCATAACATCGTTTGTAGAGTTTTGAGTTGGCTAGGGCACTTGACGAACATGAATTATAGGGGTAAACCCACCGCCAATGGCCAAGCGCGCTTTGAGGAGGCCCTGGCAGATGGTTTTGTTCGATTTAACCAGCGCTTTGCTCCCTTGTCAATATATTCCGGTTGTTAACGAATACCCTGTGTATTGCCGGTGTGTGCCCACGGTACTTTGTTCAGCATACGGAACTAGCATCCAAAGCAGTCGCTATCAGCTATCCTGGCTCCACCATAATTGAACGTATGTTCGGTTTCGTTTGGCAATGGGCTTATCAGCGCCTCCATTGTATAAAAGGGAACGTGGACTAGTTCTTGAGTGATGTTCTCCAATAATATTGCTAATACCCAGAGCGAACCGTGGATGGCGATCACCCACCACTGCTGTTGCTTATCCAAGAGCAGCGCAGTATTACCATCAGCACTAGGCACAGAGGTGTGTGTTGGTCAGGAACATGCCATCCTCGCAAAAGCTGCCATGGCGTGCAGTTGATAAATACTACCCTCGGTCTCATAACTATAGCATGTGCGTGTGAGGAGTAGAGTTTGACACCCTGGTATCGGTGACAGGTTAACCGCAGTATTATTAGGTATGGCCAGATTAATTCCGTTATTGCCGTGATATGATCAAATTACCCCCGGTTACTAAATGCATTCGTGCACCCTGCAGTGGCTAAGGAGCATCAGGGTCGCCATCGGTGTAGACTCGATACTGCAAAGGCCCTGTGGCCGAAAGGGGAAAATGAGAGCACCTCGACTCGTGCAGCGCGCGGGTGAAACGACTGACCTGAATCAGTACTGTAATCAATGTGAGCATGGGCAGCGTCTCCTGCCAGAACCCAGGAACCGGCTGCCGCTACAGTGCGGCCAAACTGCACCCACTGCCAATTTTCACCGAAGATAGCCAATAGATCACACAATTATAAAGGCACCAGACCAACAGTGGCCCCGAACAACGGGTCACGCTCACCAACGCCTAAACTCGATGACAATCACTAGAACAAGGGTGAGCGGTCTAAGTAGCAAAGAGCTGCACATACAAAGCTATTGCTCACCTCAGCTCCTATTAGTTGCTTACTCTGATATAGCTATAATGAGTATTGTCGTCCTGGTCTCCTATCTGGAGTACAGTGCACCATGAGGTGAACGGACAACAATGAAAAAGTACCCCCATATATGCTGCTTTTATGCTATTGCGTAAGCCCAGTTCCAAACGCCCACAGCCTGCCCAGCGTACCGCTCGTTGTTCAGGATATCCGGCAATGCGATGACATCGTCTCCGTATCGCTCCAATGAGGCGACGGAATTGAGGATACGCTCCACAACGGCAACATTGAGGCGCCAGGTCCACTGTTCCACCAATGTCTACGGCGGAGCTCGGCTGAAAAATATGGCCGTTTGGCAACGCCGCGGCATTCGCAGCCATGGTGGTTGATCGAGGGCCTAAATGATGAAGCCCCTGCTCGCCTGTGTTCTTCTGCTATGCACTAGTGTATAACTATTGGTGTTCGTCCTGTCCTCGGTCGCGTAAACGAGTCCAATAATCCAATAATGTGATGTATGTCGCGGGACACTAGCCAGTGCGCCAATCAGAGCAGCGCTGTGTTAAAACGAAGTGGCATGAAAAAAGGAATGCGACAGTTACGGTCCATTCATAGTCGGCTCTGGAAAGCAACCGTCGGACAAATAGCGGTAGTGATTGCTGATGGCGTGCTTCTTTTGGAGCTGTAAGTTGACAGCAGACGTGTAAAGACTACGGAAAGGAGCACCATCTTTTTGGCACATGTGCTTTCGAAGAACGCAAAAGGTTGGTCTACCAAATGAAGCCGACATATTTGGTATCGATTTTGTTGTACAATGTGTTACAACCAACAGAATAAGGTGCCACATACAGCACTATGCGACTCTGGCTGGTAACGCCTGGTAAGCTGGGACCAATTGCTTGGATACAGTGTGCATACTGGACAGTGCTGGTAATATGCTTTGGCGAATATTAGATTTGCTATTTGCGAAATCGGATGCTATTGTTGGGGATGATAAGGACAGTGGCAGAGATGTCATTGATCAGGTTGATGCAAAGGATGGTCTGAATGATAGATTTAAGCATATTCGATGAAGCACTGCTCTGCACGGCTAGTCTATCCAGCGGTTTGCCGTCAGTCATGTTTAAAGTCTCAACAATCGATTTGGGATTTACAATAAGACTGTTCATATTTGTGCTGTTTCTGGCTGAAAGGTCACAGATTGACGAACTGAAGTGGATATATCGATCAGATTCCTGAAAATCGCGTTCGTTCATTTGATGCTCTCATGGCAACATGTGCTCTTCGCTTTGACTGTAGATCGGCCAATTCGGCACTGGGCCTGGCATTCTTTATATTTAATCATTTCGCTGTTGCCTGCCCAGTCCAGGGCTTCTTCATTTAAAAGTAAACCATAAGCACGGCAATATCCTCGTGTAACGAAGATTTACTAAGCCAAAACTTGCCATTCAGTGCATTCTACAGTGCTGCTAGCAAACGACGGGTCAGGCGGTCAACCCATTGGTGTCAATTACAGGGATCGGTTGGATTTGGTCTCTCCCGTGGAAGCTGCATCTGTGTCCATTTCTTTGGCCAAGTCATCGAGAAAGCCTGATGGCGTCGTGGATGGTGCAAGTGTCTGCCGGGAGCGTGCGAATAGTTGGGTGTATATTTCTTGAGACTCGGCCGACTAATCACATAGGGGTCAACATAAAGCGGACCAGTGGCCGCCGTAGCATACAGACAAATGATAACACAATTGCCCATTAGTCCCTTGGCTTTATGCAATGGGCAGCTTAACGGCGCAAAGTAGAACAACGTAGTATAGGCATTGTGGAATGCCATTGTTCCCAGAGGAAATTATATTCGCCAGAAAACGTGGATAGCTTAGCCGTCCTTCAGTTACGATACCACCGCGATACGCCAGTGATGGAAAATGGGTCGCTTGGTCTACTTACTGTCGACTCATGGTAGTGGAGCTTTTCCCATTTTTCCTCGTCAATCTGTTGGCGCAGGTAGGACACTGACGTTTTGCGTAGATGGGCCAATTCTTCTGCTGCTGGCGTTCGAACAGACACCTGGGATTTTTATATTACCATCACACCATAGGGCCATGCGCAGGTATCGATTGCATTGGCGGTTGCTACACGCCAGTCAACAGGCGGGTTTGATAGGTAGAGAATTTGCATTTAGGCATATGTGGTCAATAGAAGTACAGTTTTAAACTCCCGCTAGGAGAAACACGTACCTGTACTGCCCGGGCCTTTGGCTTGGGTTTGGGCGCGTTAGTGGCGCCATCGTCCTCGTCGTCATCTTCGGTCACACGCTTGTTGGCGGCCTTAATCTTTGCACTGATCACATCCAAGTACTTGAGGCTGGGAAACATCTGGGCTACTCGGCTCACGGGGGTCATATGGAGCTCATCTGGTTCGTCGTAAACCCAGAGCACAGCATAATAACAGCAACCATGATGAGGGTGTCCAATCTTTCAATGACCACGCAAGGTAGGAGCTTACCAGCCCAAAAAATGAATTCCTCCGTAGACCTTAGGGTCACCATTTTACCGACGGCAGCTGGTCACCAACTTACTGTTGCGCAACACTCCCACCATATACTTGGCGTTCGTCGGCAATAGGTTGGACGCCATGGTTCGGGTCTCCATGTGGGTTATACCGGACTGTCCTGGCGCGTCATCATGCGTATCGTAAATGGTTTGGATCTTCTTGTCGTTGAACCCAAGGCTCAGCTCCTCGCCTCGGTCCTTGTTGTACAGGATGGACGAGGTGTCGATAGGAAAGTCGAGCTCCATTACCAGGTTGGTGGGTTTGATGCGCGCTCGTCGGGGATTTTCAAAGTTCTCCAGTTCGCGGGCGCGTTCCTTGAGTGGATACTGGAGCACCATCAGATCCTGCGCCAGTTGGCTCGCTTGGAACACGTCAATCTCCGCCACCACCCGGTCCTCCATGGCAGGTGTGGGCTGGCGCAGTCGGTCGAATGGGCGCGCTTAAAAATTGCAGAGGGTAACCAGCTAAACGCCCACTCCTAAAGCGGCGTTGCAGCGCTGCGGTCGTTCTCGGCACGCGAAATGAAACGCGCCCACCTTAACAAAAATGTCGAATGCAAGAGACCATGGATTGTAGAAATCAACACACCACTGCATACCTGTAAGGGCTGCGGAAAAGAAATCAAATGCGTCAACTGTACAGCCGTACGATGTTTGCATTTTTTCCAAACTCGATCCCAGGTGGGGGTATTTTTTGAAGCGCGATCCTGTCACGCATATTGGTCGCGTGAGCATTGTTACTGCATGGTCGACTCAGGTTTCCTTTGCCCTGTAACTGCTATGCCTTTTGCCTTTTTCTATGTTTGTATAACTGTCGCCATTGATCCATTTATCCCACCGAACTATACGGTCGGCTCTTGTGTAAACAAGTTACTTGCATCATGTACGTGCTCTGCAATGACCGACTGGGCAAGAAGATTCGGGTGACTTGCGACCAGAATGACACCGTCAAGGACCTCAAGCGCCTAATTTCTGCGCAGACGGGAACTAACGCTGCGCGCATCGTCCTGAAGAAGAGCAATATTGTGTACAAGGACCATATTACCTTGGCCGACTATGAGATTCACGATGGTATGAATCTGGAGCTCTACTACATGTAGCGCCCTGGCCTTGCCACGCTGGTTGCTGGGGCAAAATGAGGCTCTGCTTTAATCCTTGCAGCTTATTGAATAAACCTATCCCAAGGGACAACACAGTGCAAGGTTGAGGGTATTTTCATCAATGCCTTTATTGCAGGGTGCCTACATGGCATGCTCACCACTGTTCATCCCTGGCTCATAGTACCCTGTCCACAACCATGGCTAAAAAGTTTGCTTGGAATGGACGTTGCGTTTCACCCGGCTAAGGCGCCATTCGTTGGGCTGTTCGTATTTGTTGTACAGGGGTTCGATGCGTTCCTGGCGTTTACGACGGCTGATCTTATTCGCATCAGCGACACGGAAGAAGCGAGGCGCTACCTCCACCAGCCACTTGGGCTCCACTGCGGTCACCTCACGCATGTATTCCTTGGTGGTCAACACCAGTTCGTGGTAAATCAGCCACTCGGGGCTCTTGTTGAACAACGCGCTGGACGGGTGAATGTACACAGGCGTGCCCTCGACCAGCGTCTTGTACCCTTCGGTCGGGTCCTTCTTGGCCGTGTGTGTGAAAAATCCCGCACAAATCGCTCGGCGCACCTGCGTGTAATTCTTGCCGCAACTCACCATGTCATGGTTGTACCGATCCATAAACCCGAGAAGCTGCTTGCGAATATCTTGGGCGCGCCGCAAGCTGCGCGCTTGAATAAAGTGGTCAAAGCACCACGGATTCGAGTAGTTGTTCTGCTTCCAGCTGTTGAACACGGTCAGCAGGGTCAAATGGTCGCCTTCGGGTTGATGAAACTTGGCCTTGCGGGAGTCCGCCAACGCTTGTTTTTCCTTGGGGCGGTAAAAAATGTTGGGGATGGACAGCATCGATACAATGGTTAAAATCTCTTCGCTGCAACGCAGGTCCACCGAAATCAACAGCATCTTCGCCAGGGCTGGGTCCAGGGGTAGCTCGGCCATTCGGCGACCCAGGCGAGTCAACAGCCCATCATCATCCAGGGCGTTCAGCGAGTAGAGCTGCTCCAGCGCGGTCAGCATGGTCTGCACCGGTGGGGGGTCCATAAAGTCAAAGTGCAACAAATCATTGATCCCCATCGCTTTGAGTGTTAGCACCGTGTTGGCCAAGTTAGTCCGCTGGATCTCTGGAATGGTATTGGGCAGCATTTCATTGCGGAACGCTGCCTCAGTATACAGCCGGTAACACTTGCCCGGACCCGTTCGTCCAGCACGGCCAGCCCGCTGCTGGGCCTGGGCTTGCGAGATGGGGGTGACGACCAACGAATCCATGCCCAGCTTGGGGTCGTATGCGCTCTGTTTGACAAACCCAGGGTCCACCACGTAGTAGATCCCATCGATGGTGACCGACGTCTCAGCAATGTTGGTCGAAATCACAATCTTGCGACCACCAGGGGGCGCTGGTTCAAAGATTTTGCTTTGCATATCGCTTGGCAATGCGCTATACACGGGCAAGATGATCAATTCGGGAACCATGGGCCCCAGCGCCTTCATCCGTTCAAATAAAATCTCACACGCCGTATCGATCTCTTCCTGACCCGTTAAGAAGAGCAAGATATCACCCGCTGGTTCAAACAGGTGGATTTGCATCACCGTTACCAGTGCCGCATCCAAGTAATCGGTTTCCGGGTCTTTGGTATACATCACATCGACCGGAAACGTACGCCCCGGAATGGTGAAGATGGGACAGTTAAAAAAGTATTGAGAGAATTTTTCTGCGTCCAGCGTGGCACTGGTCACGATAAGTTTGAGGTCTGGTCGGTTGCGCACCGTTTTCTTGAGTAGCCCAAACAGCACATCGGTGGCAATCGTCCGTTCGTGCGCCTCGTCCAGAATAATCACCGAATAACTTTCGAGCATTGGATCCAGCAAAATCTCTCGCTGAAGGATACCATCGGTCATATACTTGATGGCGGTCTCGGGGCTGGTACAGTCCTCGAACCGGATGGTGTACCCCACCTCTTGACCTAGCCGAACGCCCATCTCTTCCGCAACGCGTTTGGCAACTGACATGGCCGCCACTCGGCGCGGTTGCGTGCAGCCAATGCGCCCTTGGCGACCAAACCCTTCCTCGTACAGGTACTGCGTCATTTGCGTGGTCTTGCCCGACCCGGTGTCCCCCACCACAATCATGACCTGGTGCTCCGTGACTGCGTTGATTAAGCTTTGGCGCAGTTTGAAGATGGGCAGCTCCTGCCGTTGCTCCTGGATGCTGAGGTTGGTCACACGACCGTACGAGGTAGCATTGCTGAACAAGGTGCGCTTCCACTCGGGCAGATCCTTGTCGGGGTTCGCATGCGAGGGTTGCTGTTGCGCTGACGACGACCCTGCACCACTACCACGGTGATCTTGCGCAAACATTCGCTCACCTGGGGCAGGCATCGGGTCGACCCACGATTGGTTGACGTCTTTGCCCCCCGAGTTCATCTCCTCGTTGGCTTGCTGCTGCCGAATCTCACGCCGTTCCTTGGCAAGTGCTGCACCCGAGAGAGCGGCCCGGTTAAGCGACCCATCGGGTGCTTTGACAATTTTGATTGGGCTAAGAGCCAGTGTTTGGCGAGTTTGGCCTCGCAGGAACATGGGCTCTTCTTCCCGCAGTTCTACGTCCAATTCTTCCTCGTTTTCTTCGTAATTTAGCACCCCACGCTCCTCATCATAGTCAGGGTATTCGGTGGGATCGAGCACTCCGGCCGCAATAAGTTGCTGAATCTCCCACCGCTCCGGTGAGGTGATGCGTTTAACGCTGGACGCTGCTGACGTGTCTGGGCCTTCATCGACGACTACCATGGAGGTTGGGTCCAATGGTTGGTGGCCAGGACGGTCGGGGTTACGCAGGCCATCACCGTTGCTGGAACTAGGCACGGCCGGGCGCAAGTGTGGGGTCAAGTCTTCACCCGTTCGCTGGTCAACGTCCTTGATCGACAAGCCAATGCGGCTGCCCACCACCGAGTTCACCTTTACTTTGACCAGTTGGCCACGCTCCAAGACATCTGATGGCTTTTGCAAGCGACGGCTCGCATCAATTTGGCTAACATGTACCATGCCTTCCCGACGGCCTTGGATACCATCCAAGGTCACAAAGGCCCCATAATCTCGCATGCCTGTCACTTTGCCCGAGTAGATTTTGTATAGAATTGGTCGCTCGTCCAGTGTCACTCGTGGTGGCGAAGCATTGCGGTATGATCGGTGGGGGCGTCGAAAGGTATCGCGGCTTCGGCTGCGACTTGCGCTTCGAGAGCGATGACGGCCACGGCTTCGGCTACGACTATGATCCCGATAACGGTCGTTGGATCGGCCTTGGTAGCGACGGCGGTGACGATCGTCTCGCGAATAAGGTGGTGACCGCGAACGTGATCGAGTGCGCCGAGAAGAAGTTTCCTGGCTTTGCCTAGCGGCTTCCTTTTGCGTGCTCAATAGGGTTTCCAAATCGCCCAACAGGTCGCTCCCCTGCTCGTGGTGTGACTTGCTACATGACACGAGTGGCGGGGTAGTGGATTCCGGCTTAGAGTCTTGAAGAGCAAGCGCTGGGAACGCTTGGGCCTTGCGGTCAACGTCATAGTCGTTGACGCTGGATGGGGCATGGGAGTCGGACCCATTGGCCGTAGATCCCGCACGGTTGCCAGATGCTACGGACGCATTTCCGCGTGACTTTGGTCGCAAGGTGGTGATGAGCCGGTTCAGGTTCGTCACAAACCAATCGGGAAACTCGCATCCGGTTTCCGTCAGCTTGGCCTTGAACTCGTCAAAAGTGGCACTTTTATCATGGAGATCGATGACAAACTCGGCCACCACTGTATCGGCAATGCCTAAATGGTTATTCAGCTCGCTGGTCAGCTTGTTCACCAGCGAGTAGTATTCGAGCTTTTGGAGCTCGTCCATGATGGTCAATGGTGGTGCGCCGCGGCAGCGCTATGGAAATGGGCGATTGGGTGGTGTGATACGGCGACGGACTTGCTGAACTACGCGGTCAATATAATCAGACCAAACAATGAAGCATTCCCTTTACAACGAGAATGGTATAGTAACAAGCATGCTTACGAGGAACAAAATTGACGAGACTGTGAACGCAACGTGAAAGTTGCGGCTTACGCGTTGCTGTTGGTCACGCTGCGGTGATGAGTGCCCACTCGCGTTGCTTTATTTTTTTCCAGCTAATCAAGTAGATATCACATCACATGACCCAAGGCTCGCGTTGTGCTGGGTTTAAGCGTCGAAAGAACACATCAACATAACAAAACGATAGTTATACCAGCAATACCTACAAGAGGATTCACCAAGCAGAAAAGTCAAATAACGAAAAAGTGGGCCTAAATCCTGGTTTCGTCATAACCACCGCTTGAAGTATAGGTGAAGACAAGTTGGTAACTAAGATTTACTAATCAGCGGCATCTGCCAACGTGAGATACAGACATAACACAGTGCACCCATAGCCATCCTGTCTCTCTCATTTGACTCGTCCACCCTTCAACGTAGGGAAGTGCACTTGTAGAGTCTTTACTGTTCCCAAGACTAGGCCGTCGCACGAGATGATATGAAAAGAGGCGGACCGGCCAGCCCCCTTCTAATGAGTTCCGGCCAGAGGCACGGCCGAGGTAAAAGCATTTCAGGAACAATCCAATAGAGCCTACACAGGCTTCGCAATACCACAGACCCATACATCTGGAGGGATTCGTACATGCCAGTAATTTCTGCGTTCCTCTGGATAATTCCTCCCCCGACCGTTTTCAATTCACTGTGCTGGTTTGCCATGGTGCAAGTTTGTAATTAGTGATCGTTTTAGAGAGAAAAGACAATGCTAAGTATTAAACAAGTGCCAGGCAAAAAACGGTCAAGCATAACGTGGTCACGTAAACAAGCCAACACTCCTCGTCGCTAGTATGGTCAATCGATGGTGCAGGTTACAGGTTAAAAATCAATATCGGAATGAAAGGCTATTGTTATGATCAAGCCAGTTCTCAGCTAAGATATATATATATATATACGTTGTCCCAGCAAGGTGCAGGCACCTGCTAGGGTTGTGAGAACACGAAAAATAGCATTACAATAACATAAAAATAAGAAACAACTACCAATATCAAGCAGCGGTAGTAGAAACAAGCTAATAGGGCTGAATCATTCGCAATTGGGCCTGATCATTGATTGATGCAGAGGCAGCCATTATCCCTAGGTTACTGCTTACGCTAACCATCTTTATTTGTCTATTACTCATCAATTAGCCCTACTAGCACTAGGCCTTGGTTGCTAGTGGATTATCGCCATTGCTTGGGTTTTAGCTGCCGCAGGATAATCCAGCAATTTTTACAAAGAGGAAGCTGCTGGTGAAAGGGTTTTAAGAAAGTTCAAGTACGCTATCTTTTGCGGGGCTGAGGCCGGAACAAAGTGTCTGGGATCGGCAGCATAGATCGCATCAAAATATTCAAATTGATTTTGGAGTCCGCAGAACGTTTGGCAAACATGGTTAGCAAATCACAAAAGCACTGGTCGTCTTTTTTCGATACTTCATTAGCAGGTGGAGATTGTCGTTTGTACAGTTCATATACCACTTACCCTCCTTGATGGGACAACACTGTTGGTGTGTGAAAATTGGCCAGCAGAGCTTGGCTTCGGTCTGTCCAACGCCACAGTTGCAGCCATAAATCAGCAAACCAAGCACCACACAGGTGGTTGGCATGGATTAGACAGCCATATTCCTTGCCAATGAACAAATATGCCATATGTACTGGCCTCAGTTACCTAACAGGACAAAAAGGGGCACACCAAGTAGGTGTTCCATTAGTTCGAACAAAATAAGCAACGTCCACCAAGTCATGCACGTACCGGGAACAATGATGGTATCCAAATCACCAACAATGTGAAGCGAAGGCGTTGTAACTATGGAGGTTTTGTACAGCGGTGCCAAGGCATCGACTGCAATACGAAATCCACTGAACAGCATAAAGAACCGTGGTAAGGAATGCGGGGTGTCCACAGAAAACTGATAGTCCCGCGATGAAGGCATGGGCTTGTCAGTATATGCTGCGGAGCGCGCTAACAAGAGCGCTATTACCGATGCCATGGCAGCGCCCTGGGAAAACCCCATAATGCCGTCAAATGGTCCCTGCCATGACCGGGGTCATATTGCATAAAACCACACATAACAAACCACTTTGCCAAGGTTAGCAGCGCTGCATGGTCAATTTTGTTAGAGTAACATAAATCTGGTCGGAAAGGGATACAGGTGACTTTTATTAGGGCTTACCTCATTTTCTAGTATTTGTTTGACAAAGTTCAGGCTCTCTTGTAAGCCATACAGATGGCAGCCGCGCGCATCTTCCGAGACTCGAAACCAGCACAGCTGGGCACCTAGTATACATGTAGAGTTGCCCAAGATAAAAAAAGTGCGCCCAAGATCCGTGTCATTGGCATTGGCTGCATAAAAATAGTGAATTTAATATTTTTGAGACCAATTAACCATCCATGCTGTCTGCCCTTTGGCGGATTCATTGCGTCGATAAATACACAAAGGTGAAGGCCGTACCTGCTTCGGGTGTTGCTAAGCTCATAGTGCGACGCTCTTCCACGCTGCTAGGGTCGGGTAGTTGCACTTGATGGGGCGCAGATACGTACGCTGGGTAAGGTTGAGCCAGCAAGAAGCCCAATAAAAGCAATGCATACCCCCACAATCGACAATCCATGGGCCGTGAATGAGCACTAAGGTGCCGCAACTATAACATGGCGACCAGTGGTGCCAGTTGCCCACGGCTCAAGTCGAAAAAAAAAATGCTTACAGCGGTAAATGTCCTGTAAGAAAGCCTTCCAGGTCGCAAGTCTGGCTTGAGCCGGCGGTGGTGCTTGCGGGGCACTGGTACCTACTCAGGTCTGCCACGGACTGAATGGCTTTGCGAAAAGAGCCCGTCTTGGCTCGAAAGACGGTCGCATTTTGCGTGTACCCATGCAGGCACAGAATGCGAAGCTTGTTGGTCATGGTCGTCGTCAATGGAGCCGAGACAGCAAAAAGGCAGCTAGTGATAAAATCCAATTAAGAAATTAAATAGAATGTAAAAAAGGCAATAGCGTCTGTCGGCAAGCAGAATGACAGCCATGGACGTTGCAAGGGAAACGAACGACGAAGCTTGCTAGCTGTGGTGAGAGGGCTAGGGGTGAGCTGGTTGGCTGGCAGATAAGCAAACTGCCCAACAGTAGGTGCTCACTGGCTGTTCAAATCAACTGGGGGAGGTGATTGCATGCTCTGGGACAGCCAAAGCCCTGATAAAATTTGGTGGATAGTCGTGTAGATGAACCAAAGTGCTGATAGCCAATTTATTACCGTTTCAATCGACCCCGTACTGCTTTAGAGACAGATGTAATGCCTCCGCTATCAAGGGCCCCTGCTTCGATTAAAATAATTACTGCAGGAAGGTATCAGTTAGGCAAAATCATACAAATAGCGATCGATTTCAAAGTGAACGCTGCGGCTAATCCGGCGAATCAAATCGTAGCTGACGTTGCACTTGCACTTAACCCCATCCAGTTGGTGTGCTGGGGACGACCGAGCGAGCATTCGAAGCGTAATCAGCGTGGCAATCTGCGGTCCAATCATTGTGGCAAGGAAGATAAGCAATGAAATTAAGGACAACGCAGTAGCAATTGTGGTGCATGGGTAGGTGTGTGTGTGCACTTGGCAATTGATTTGCCAATGTCAATCAGTTGTAGCCTATTGTAAGCTTACCTGAGATTGCACCTCTATGGTGTTTTCGATGGGGTCGTCAATGATGCTGTAAAATATGGCGAGCATCCGCTCCAGCGGAAAGGCTTTAGGCCCAGTCAGTTGTTGGCGGAGCTGGTATGGTACAATGACATCAAACATAGTCCCCTTCATCAGCATTTCAACACAGTATATCTCAGTAAGCACATAGGAATGCTACGTGATCACGATTCCGTGAACACAAGGACCATGTCTTCATGGCACAAGTACCCAGTCCTTTTTGACGACTGGACTTACCCGCCCACCGGTATTGGTCATCATTTGCTTTTGAATGGCGCTCTTGCTTCGTTTGCTGTGCACATTGCTTTCTTTACCCTTGGCAAAGTAGCGCACATCCAACCGCGCTGGGTTATATGATGCTAAAAACGAGGCAATCAGCAAAAACTTTGTGTAGTAAGGAAGCTCAAAATCCACAGTGGGTGCCAAAGACAAATCCGTGGGTGTGGCCAACGGTGGTGCGGGGCTGTCGCTATCCGAATCAGAGCCAGGCTGAGTTTGTTCAACGCTTTGCAGCCACTGGGCGCTCGAAATCTCCCGCAGGTACAGTTTATCCGCCGCGGCAGCGAAATAGGTTTGGCAGAGACGAAAAAGTTTGGCCGTTTCCGAGCGTTTGGCACGGCCAGTCACTACAGGTTCACGGAACTTGGGAAAAAGCAGGGCCACCAAATGGCGTAGCTCGTTGACGTCGCGGCAGTTGCGGTGAAAGACATCGTATACGACGCTGGCAAAGCTCCCAAAAAAGTCCACCGTTTCATCGGTCGGGCAATCACGACATAGAATTTGCAACATATCGTCCTTGGCATATATTGGAAATTGCAAAAGGATGGGTTCGAGTACCCCGTTTCGGGGTCGAAAGCGATCCCAAATCACGCAGCTGACCATAATTATGGAAATGGGGTACTGGCACAGCTCGGGTAGCTTTAAAATTGCTGGCAAGAATGTGGCACCCATGCCCCGTAAGCGCTCGGCGTGGTCAAATACCTAATGGCACCATAAGTCATTCGGAAAAAAAGCATGTGCATGGATTGCCTGACCGTTATTAGACTAAAATCAATAATTTTGGCCACGCATTTCCAGATGAGCAGATCTAAATTGTGGCCTCAGACGACTCAAGCACTTACAATATACCGAGTATGCCGTGTCGCATCACGGCGCAATTGCCCAGCCAACTGGACTGAAAAATCGTACATATCCTCGCATTTGATCGGCCCAAGCCCTCCTGTGGCAAACGACGGCTGCACAGCCCAGAACTGACCCAGAATCGTTTCAAAGACGAGGCGAGGAGTAAAGCACTCGGTGCAATTGACATAGGCGGTGAGATAAGAAGGGTACTGGTGCCGCGGGCTAAATTCCGGCGGTGGCTTTAGCAGTTGCTTCAAAACGCTAGTTTTTCCGGTGGCTTGGTGACCATACACAAACAGAAACGGCGGACTAGGATCGGCGGGCTAAATTCCCTTGCGGAGCATCATACATCGTAACTGAAGATTAATACTCAAAAAAATCAAATATTGTATACAGCAATTGATCTGGTTTGCTGAGTATCAAACTAATGGTCAATATCTAAATCCATTACTGAGACCTAGGCTCTAGATAGCTGCTTACCTTTCCTAGATAGCGTAGTAGTTGGCGGGCCTGCGGGCCCCGTCCCGGGAATCGCTGAACGAGCTCACCAAGTGCGGCTTCGGTATCAAAGTTCGTTGCCGACGCTGCCATGGTGCAAAGTGGTTCCCAATAAAGCAGCGTAATTAGAAAGCGCAATCTTGGAATGGCCTGTACGCTAGCGGTAGAAGCAAGCAAACTGTCGTCAATGAGATGCTCCAACCCTGCCATTAGTCATAACGTAAACAATCGCCATTAGTAAAGCCAGGCCAGCGTTGGGTATTTCCACAGCCAGGTCACCTGATCTGAATGCGATTGCCTCAGTAGCAGCATCAAGCTCACTCTCGAAAAAGCTGTTGAGTTTTAGCAAGTGGCACAGGCATTCTCGTCGCCACGCGCCATTGAACCTGATCCTGGATTCAGGTTTTTGTTAGCAATGGGCTGAACCAGCCCCCAATGCTTCTAGTGTTGTGCCATTGTTGATGACCTGTAGCTTGCGGCCAACATCACCAGTTAATAGCTCGACTATAAACTCTGTACCTACTTGTCGAACCGGTATGGCAATTGTTCGCTCCTCGCTAGCGCATTTAGATACGGTGTACACGGCCGACGCCGTCGAGTTTTACCCACTGGCGGACAGCCGCCGCAACCGATTAGTATGCGCCACGTATTACCTACTTCCCAACAGCTCCGACCTACCAACTACCACCGAAGAGTCTAGCAACGCCAAACGGCAATCGCGTACGGGCCAGCTTATCGTGGTTGACGTGGAGAATTCGGGCAATCGTTGGACACTCAAGGAAGTCGAACGACATGATACTGCCGCAATATTTGACATTAAATGGTCGCATCAGCCGATTGCTGATCAAGGCGTGTTGGCCCAGGCCAACGCTGACGGCACCATAACCTTGCATGTAGCCCATACAAAAGGCGACCCTTATCCGCCCAAATGGCTCCAGCCACTGGCCAAGCATCACACGACTGCTGACGACATATTTTACTTATCGCTGGATTGGTCCAACCGTGTGCAGCCAGAGGCGGAACCACGCCTTATCACGAGTCGAAACGATGGTATGGTCGAGCTGCTCCAGCTGTCGAATGAACTGGGTTTAGAAAGTCGGGAGACCTGGCTGGGCCATGACTTTGAGGCCTGGATCGGCGCATTCGATTACTGGAATAGCAGTGTGGTGTATACGGGAGGTGACGACGCCAAACTGAAATGTTGGGATATGCGGCAGGGCACTTTCCGACCTAGCCTGGTCAGCAAGCGTCATCTCATGGGAGTGTGCAGCATTCAATCCAATCCCCATATCCCCAATCTATTGGCTACTGGAAGGTAAATTTTGTGATACGGAAGGTGCCAAAGTGTGCTTAGTTAGAACCATTGCATCACTTTGCACAAAAAAACCATTTGCCTGAGACTGGCGCTTACTGGAGCTGGTAGTGACACATACTAGCCGAATTTGCCATTTTTGACTAACAGCTGTACATGACTCTAGTTTGATTGCACCTGGGTACACATTTTTGACAACTACATAGCTACGACGAGCATGTGTTATTCTGGGACACACGGGCCATGAGAAGCCCGTTGGCGGATATGGAAACTGGCGGCGGAGTTTGGCGTTTGAAATGGCACCCCACGCTAGGCCATACGCTACTAGCCGCATCGATGCACGGTGGTGCTCACGTATGCCAGGTGGCCAGCGACCAATCTCAAGCGAAAGAACTCAGCCTAGACCCAACCTTAATATCGAGCTTTACTGAACATCAGTCCATGGCTTATGGAGCGGATTGGTGCTATGGGGCCGATCATGGACCGGCGGGCGCTCACTTGGTGGCCAGTTGCTCGTTTTACGACCATGCGCTCTACTTATGGTAAGGTTATGGCGCATGGAGTGTGGTCAAGCCATTTATTCCGAAATTTGATTATTGGATGTTGGTGGTGGTCGTGGGCGCGTGATTTTTCTTACCTATTATATTGCTTTTGGCTGTGCTATTGCCTGGGTGGAGCGTAGGGATAGTGCTGTGGGTTAGTCTGCGTTTATTGTCGACTCTCCTTCGTTTTGTTCCTTGAATGTAAGCAGCTAAAAAGGTGACCCCGAGAGCAAATGGTTACATAAAAGTGTAACCATGAGTGGTAGTCACAGTAATAAAATTGCCAAACTCATTGCGGAGCAAGGCATAGCATGGTCCGCTGGACTTTAGTATTGAGACCTTCCACTATTCCGCCTCTTTTCCGGTTAAACGGATGGGCGGAATTGATCTCGGTGCGTTGCAAAATACTTGCGGGCCGTGAGCGGTGCTCGACCGAGCATGTGCTGGAGATCCGACGACACCTTGTCCATCTGGGATTGCTCGATCATGCGGTACACCTCGATAAAACACTCAATTTCCTCGCTATTGAGCTCGCCTGCCTGATGCAACAGATCCTCAAACTCGCTCAGAGCGACAGGTTGAAACGGAATATGACTACCCACCGCCTGCGATAGCGCCAAAGCGAGTTGGTGGCCATCGAGATGTTCGCCCCCAGTCCACTCGTGCAATACCACCCGTCCCTTGCTGGTCGCCGGTGAGATAGTACCCACAACTGGTAGCTTAGAAAGAGAAGTTGTACCACATAGTTCACTGGAAGACGCCGGCACCTTTGCATCTGTCTTGTTGCTCTTGCGGAGACTGGTCCCTGCGGTTTGATGGTACCGCTGGATTACAGTGATGATGGCGTCGGCCACTTCCACCATGACCACGGGCGTAAAGCGACCCTGCCCAATGGGCAACGGTAAGGTACGATCCAGTTGCACGCGACGCTGTAGCATCAGCAGATGGTCAAAGGACAGGCTGGCGCGGTGAATAGCAGCCTGGTGCGCAGGATCCACGCGCATCATGGCTTGGAACATGGTCTCCATGCACACCAGCTCTTTCATCAACCGGCCTTGCCCGTGCTGCGCCTGGAGGATCGATGCCATGTGCACTGATGGCACTTGACAGTCCACAATGGCGGAGAGCAACGCTTCCCAGTACACCAAATTCTGGGGCCGGGCTTCCATGCTGTCCCCTTTCTCGTCTCCTACGTGCACTGGGATCAGCAGAGCCGCGTCGCTCTTCCTGGCGTATTTGGCCAAGGTTTTCAAGTCGCACGGATCGTATCCAAAAGTTGTCCCGCCGAGCTCTTTGATATGCGTTACGTACGGACGGCTTTCGTCCATGGCGCCGCCATAGACACTGCCTAACTGGTGACGCATGGGGCTCTGTAGGATGCTCCGGCACATCCAGTAGCCGTACCATTCGTCCACGGATGTGACCAGTAGGGAGATCTTTCTGGTGCTGGCCATGGTCACACTCAGCAAGCAACGTCAAGATGAGAATCAACGAAGTCCGATGAAGAAAAAAACAACTGGCGTATTGCAATTCAACACTGGTGATGGCTGTGGCTATGGATAGTGGCAGCAGATGTAAATTATTTATATATACAGCCAAGAGTGCCGCACACAAGCGGAGCTGCGGTAGTTTGCCACCCAACCACGAGGTGGTGTAAAAGTACATCCTCACTGCAAAGTAAGCCTTTGATCATCGTACAAATATTACTGGGTGAATATCACAGCTTTACCCCAGCCATATGGTAGTCAACATAAGTGAGTCCTGGTTACTGGTTGGCCGCATGCAACAGCGAAACCGTTTCTTTCCGGCCATCAGGATACCAGCGCTCGGCATAGCCGTCGTCAAGGTACTCCCAAAGCTCTGTCTGGTCCAGGCCATTCTGCGTATGACGAACGTTGGCATCGGTATAGAAATACACCAAGCGGTGGTCTTGGTCAAAGGATTCTTGCACATCGCCGTTTGCAAAGATCAAGGTATGCTTGGGCGGGTGAGTTGAGATAACTTTGACATTGCCGTCTGGGTACGCCAACACTGTGGTGGTATGGCGAGGCAGGTACCACTCGAGCTTGCCGTTTGAATGTAGTGTTTCCTGGCGGTTGGTCGGACAATGGTCAAGGCCGAGAGCGTCGCATACTTTGATCAATTTGGCCTGTGGCTGTGTCCAGTAATCAGGCAGGGAGTCAAGATGGTGGCTGTGGTCGGGTGGACTAATGGTACGTTGTAGCGTAAACCGCCTCTGCTCATTGTTGAACTCGCTGCTTGTTTGCAACGCGGAAAACTTTGAATCACTGCTGACTAATGATGGAGCGTGTACATGGTTGGTTGCAATGGCAGGTGAATTCTTCATCGCACGCAGCGCATCATTCTCTGCGCGAACACTGGCTAGCTCCGCTTCCAGGGCCTGGCAGAGCATCGTCTTTGACTCCAACGCCTGGACTAGGTCTTCAATCTGGGTATTCAAACGAACCATCTCTTGGCGAATCGTCACATTTTTGTGGCGTATCTTTGCACGAACGGCAGTATTTAGTGGTGGAGTCTGGTTCGGCGTCTTTTGGTAAATGGGCTGGGGTAGTTGGGGGCCATGCCCTGTTGACAATGCATCGGGTGCCTCAGTTTCGTCGTCACTGTGCAAGCCGATAGGTTGGCTTTTGGTTGAGCCCACGGTTTCGGCACAAAAATCTGTTTCATCGCTCGCTGCCACAGCTCCACCACATGTAATCGCATCGATTGTCGAGTGTCTATGGTCACGCGCCACCGCCGTCGTAGTCTGGACCACCAATTCGGTCACGGAATTAGTGCTTGTGAGGCTCTTTTCGGCATGGTCAGTGGGCACATCGGAATAGCAGGAATCGGAGCCTGCCAAGGTCACCCGCTGCGGACTAATGGCAGGTGATGGGGACCGTGCATTCAAGACTGAGCTGAAGCGGACTTTGCGGATGGGACTTTCAGAGTTGGCAGCAAAGGGTGTTGGGGTTACTGGCTCCACACTAGGCCGAGGGCCCGTACGACGCGATCGCCCCTTTTGTGGACCCAGCGGTCTAAACGTTGGTGTTAGTGGCGATGCTTCGGTCACTGGAATAAGCGTGGATGGGCACCGCACTGGAGCCTGTGCACATGCCGGGGACGATTGGTCGGAACTCTGAGTTTCTGGTGCTTTTTTACGCGGCAGCAAAGGAACTGCCTTTGGCGGGGGATGTAACGGTTCGACAGGGTTAGTCACGGTTTGCGCTGGTGCTGCTGCACTACCCTGCTCATTCGTATCTCCGAATTGCTCGACAGCCAGGGCTTCCAGGGCCAAAAAGGTTTGCAGCTTTTGTTGAGCCACTCTTTGCTTCAATTCATGCAAACTGTGGCGGGCTGAATTTGCTGTGGAACAGGTGGCCGTGATATCTGGTGCATTTGGTTCCATGGATCGAATCATGCCCGCTGCTAATTCCACGCTGGCATGAGAAGGGTATTAATTGGCAGTTCGGAGAATGCCTCAGTGCATAGTAAGCGGGAAAAACGAAAGGAAACCGTCAACACGCTCCCTTTGGCTAGAGTTGGAATGTGTTTAGTTGTAAGACAGTCCCCTCAACTACTGGTCCCAGGTATCTAAACAAACAGGGCGGTACGAAATCACCTGACCTTATGGAATCTGGACCTCCTCCACACTGACTGTTACGTGACTATCTTGGGTAGTGGTGCAAACAATCAACGAGCACGCAAATAGAGACTCGGGTAATGATGCTGGGCACCTCGGGACTTCAGGCTTTTCACCGTTTATCAGGTCCTGGTTTGGTGGCCGTGTTTCGGCCGTGCACTTGCTGCTCGCACCCTTCTGTTACATCAAAATGCAAGCCATACACTGTGTTATCTGGATATATAATGCTTCTTCATGCTTCTTTCTTTGCGATCTAAAGCAAATTATAGACTTGCAACGAATAAACCATTATTTTGGTGCGGGTCTGCCGTTTTTTTGCAAGCAGAGATTGTAGAGCTTGCTCTCTTCAGGTGTAGGTTCCATGCGCAGCGTGGAACAACCAAGCAAGGAACATATTGAACGATAATGGTTATCGACAGTAAAATGCCTACCGTGGCCATTGCGCTCGCGCCAGGATGTGCCCAAGCCGTGGGAGTGCCATGATTTTAACTGCGTGGGTTCCCACTAAACCACTCTCCCCCTGTGCATCTCCCGGCTGGTCACAAGGTGCTACTGCCTGGCCCAGGGCATGCTTGGCGAACCAGGACCGCTCCATTCCGTGCCCAGGGAACTCATGTGACTGCTTATCACCGCTTCCGTATAGTTTCAGGGCACACGCCAAACTGACTCCTATGTTAGAGGAATGCGTCAGGGGAACGTTGTTCGTGCCACTGGGTCATGAGGCGAAGCACTGCGCGAGCCCCCTGAAACCT
>JANBQA010000005.1:21831-35317 GCA_027576955.1 Dimargaris xerosporica
TATGTTAGAGGAATGCGTCAGGGGAACGTTGTTCGTGCCACTGGGTCATGAGGCGAAGCACTGCGCGAGCCCCCTGAAACCTCGGATAAGCAACCAGGTGTCTGCCGACCCAACTTGCGTTAGCTCTGTCTTCTTGATATATATTCGTGAACTTTATCCGTGCTGTTGGATATCGCTGACTCTCGACGGCGACTTGCCCGTAACCAATTTACCACCACTGGCGGAGTTTTGCATTGCTTTCTGGCTCATACGTGGAGAGCCCAGCGTCAGGACCAGCGTTACCGGGGCACTCTAACCTTGCTGCTTGGTCTGAACGCGACTGTTGTTTCCGTTTGCCTGCTCTTCTTTTGCTCCCTTAATACTGCACATACCCTTTGCCGTTGCTATTAGTTTGTTGTCGGGCCCACCATGCAAAAGCATCGCGACATTACTCGCAACCGGTTTTCCAAGCTGCTGGGCGGGGGTGCGTTTGGTGACGTGTCCCTGGCCCACCACTTGACACCAGCCACCGAGGGAGGCCACAAGCACGTCAAGCTGTGGGTATATTCCGTGCCGGACCTCAAGCGCGTCTCGTTTGCCGAAGCAGTTAAGGGGTTGTATGTGCCCGCCAAGGTGGGCGATAGCTTTGGGCCGACGTGGGTAAGTGCTGACGCTTGGGCTGTAACCTTCAAGCTGTGGTAAGGGCCTGTTGGCAGACTTGCTTGTAGTTGCTTTTATTGTTTGGTCTTTGCACAAAACGAATCTATACTATTTCTAGTGTTAACATGGATAGCATGGTTTGTTGCCCTGCCATCGTTGAACTAGTCGACCCATTGGTTCAAAGTGCAGCTCGAAATCCCGGATGACTGGGTCGGCGAAGAGGTCGAGTTTCGTTGGGATGCTGGCTGCGAAGGAATGCTATGGTCGATGGAAGGTATTCCTATCCATGGACTGATTTCAGGTAAGTCGTGGAATTAACGTAATAGCCGGTCAAGTGTTTAAAGCCTTAATGCCCTAACACAATACTTCGATATCAAGGGGGGGTCATCAGTGGCTGTCTTTCAAAATCGCCATTTCCAAAGCCCTGACTTGCTAACCCAGCGTGTGAAAATTCAAGTCGATGATAATACACTGGTGAATGACAGGTACCCGGGTGGAGTACATTTTAACCCGCAAATCCAAGGGCGGCGAGAAATACGAATTTTACGTCGAATTGGCATGCAATGAACTGTTTGGCGCCGGTGAGGGCGGCCTCATTCAACCACCCAACCCCAACCGCCGTTTTCGGTTGAGCCGAGCCCATCTGGCGGTTAACAACGTCACCGCGCGTGAGTTATGGCGCGATTTTGAGATCATTCGTGGCATGGTGGACAGCTTGCCGGCCAACTCGCAGCGTGGAGCGCAGGCGCTGGCTGTAGCCAACCAGATCTGCAACACCTTTGACCGGGACGACGTCAAGTCGCTGGACGCCTGCCGAGCGCTATCCACGGCCTTTTTAAGCCAAGGCAATGCCAGCGCCAGCCATGTTGTTACCGCGGTTGGTAACTGCCACATTGATACCGCCTGGCTCTGGCCCTTTGACGAGACCAAACGCAAGGTGGCGCGTAGCTGGAGCACCCAGGTGCGCCTTTTGGAGCAATACCCTGAATTTACGTTTGCCGCCTCGCAAGCCCAGCAGTTCAAGTGGCTCAAGGAGTTGTACCCCGAAGTCTTCCAACAGGTGCAGGCCAAGGCCCATGAAGGCCGTTTCATCCCGATTGGTGGCACCTGGGTGGAAATGGATTGCAACATGCCCAGTGGTGAAGCGTTGGTGCGCCAGTTTATGTTTGGTCAGCGGTTCTTTGAACAACACTTTGGCAAGCGCTGTAAGGTGTTTTGGCTGCCAGACACGTTTGGGTACTCGGCGCAGCTCCCACAGATTGTACGCCAGTCGGACATGCGCTACTTTTTTACCCAAAAGCTGTCGTGGAACAACATTAACAAATTCCCCAATACCACATTTTACTGGGAAGGCCTGGATGGTAGCCGTGTCCTCACCCATATGGCACCGAGCGAAACCTACGCTGCGCAGTGCAACGTGAGCGAGGTGATCCAAAGCGTGGAGAATCACCAGGACCTGCCCTACACCAACGAGAGCATGCTCCTGTATGGCAATGGGGACGGTGGCGGAGGACCCTTGCCGGCCATGGTGGACCGCCTGCTTCGCCTGCAAAACGTTGACGGATTGCCCCGCGTCAAGTTTGGCGACCCCAACGAGTTTTACGAGCGTGTCGAAGCCAACTCCCCTGATTTGGTGACGTGGAAGGGCGAACTATACTTTGAACTGCACCGTGGAACGTACACATCGCAGAGTGAGGTCAAGCACGCCAACCGACGCAGCGAATTCCTGTTGCGTGAGGTCGAAGCGGTGGCATCGCTGGCAGCAGTGCGGAGCCCGTCCAAATACACGTACCCGCAAGAAGAGATCAACCGTCTCTGGGAGTTGGTGCTGCTCAACCAGTTCCATGACGTGCTGCCGGGATCCAGTATTGAAATGGTGTACCAGGATGCCCACAAATTCTACCAGCAGATACAGACGCAGGCCACCCAGCTGTTGACATATGCGTTGCAGGTGTTGCACGGGGTTGAGGCCGCTGGTACACCAAATTCGTTGACCAAGGATGGTTTGAACCAAAATGGAACAGACGCCACCACACCCACCGTGTTGACATTCAATTCCTTGCCGTGGCCGCGCACTGCGGTGGTTGAAGTACCCCTGGACGTGGACTCTGGTCAGGTGCAGCAAGTAGCCTCGTCGAGGCAGGTGGGGTACGTCCTGGCCCAGAATGTGCCGTCCTACGGGCCGCTCACGTTAGCGCTTAACAATGTGGCGGACGTTGTCCCGGTGTCAGCGTACACGACCAAAGATGGCAACTACGTGTTGGAAAACCTGTACGTGGTGGCGACGTTTGACCAAGGCGGTCGACTGATCAGCCTTGTTGATCGCAAGGTGGAGCGTGAATTGATCCCCGAGGGCGCGACTGGGAACCTATTCCGGCTGTACGAAGATGTCCCCATTTACTGGGACGCATGGGATGTGGAGGTGTACCATTTGGAAAAGGGCCGCGACTGCCCACCAGGAACCGTGCGTGTCAGTGAAGAAGGGCCGTTGCTGGGGGCCTTGGAAGTGACGTATCAGCTCAGCCCGAACAGCCAGTGCACGCAAATTATTTCCCTGAGCGCTGCGTCCCCACGCCTCGATTTCACCTGCGACGTGGATTGGCACGAAAACCGCCGGATGCTCAAGGTGGAGTTTACTGTGGATATTCTAAGTGATGTGGCCACCTACGAAACCCAGTTTGGCTGGATCCAGCGGCCCACGCACTACAATACCACCTGGGACATGGCCAAATTTGAAGTTTGTGGGCACAAATTCGCTGATCTGTCCGAATTCGGGTACGGCGTGGCGCTGCTCAACGACTCCAAATATGGATACTCAACGTACAAGAACACGATGCGGTTGTCGCTGCTGCGTGCACCCAAAGCACCCGATGCCCATTGCGATATGGGTCGCCACCAGTTTCGGTACGCACTGTACCCTCACCAGGGCACATTTTTTGAGTCTGATGTGGTCCAGCAGGGCTACGAATTCAATGTACCGCTGCAGCAGCATGTTATAACTGCAAGTGTGACCAAGCCCAGTGGTGACAACGATAGTCCACTGCCCTCGACGTTCTTTGAATGGGTGGGCGACCGCAACGTCATCCTGGACACAGTGAAGAAGGCCGAGGATTCTGACGCTCTGATCCTGCGCTTCTACGAAGCCTATGGCGGCCAAGGGCGGGGTCAGCTACGGACGCCATTTAGTGTCGTTCAGGTGCATGTTTGCAATTTATTGGAGGACGAGCAGAAAGCGTTGGTGTGGGACAAGGACCAGGGCCTCGCCTTGACACTCAAACCGTTCCAAATTTTGACCCTCAAAGTAACCGTCAAGGCATAAGGACCTATAGGCATTTTTTTTATTTACGTTGGTTCTGTGCCTGAATACCAATTTATTTTTTAGCACAGGAACGTCCAATACTTTGTAGTAAGCACCCTAGTCGATGGTAGTGGAAGGACTCGAGAATATCGACGTATTTACAGCCCATCAACATCTACGCTTGGTGATTTACATAAACAGGATTAACTATCAAGGCACCAAGGAAAGAGAGAGTGGTTGTGGAGTATTAACTGCAAAATTTAGATGCGTGTGTTGAGCCTTACATTGCCCACAATGCTAAATGGCGAGGACCGTGGTAGCAGACAGAAACAGACTGCTGAGCACCTATTCATAAGAATCATAGTCGCTGCGTAAAGTGAAAAAAGCCCAAATGCAAAAGAAGACAGAGACGCATATTTAAAAGCATTAGCAGCTGGTACAGGTGATATAAAAGAACAATAGCACTACTTCCACTGTAATAGGATAAAACTGTTTTAAAAACTTTCTATTTGTCGTGTTCTCAATTCGGCATGCAAAAGGACTAAGAGAAAAACTAACTATTGCCTAGAAAGAATTAAACCAGACAAGATAGATTTGTGCTTCGATAGCTGGGCATCGACACAGTTTATTGTATCTGCTGATACTAGTCAGCTGCTAAATAAAGAGCTAACCACAATCGACCGTAACCTAATGGTTACACACAGGTGGCCAAAGACCATACGTATGGGTACCCGTCCTCATCGGGCTACCAAAGTAAAAAAAGTACATTTACTTTAATGGGTAGCCATTATAGGATGTCACAACATTCGTAGATCACAAAGTCAAACAAGTGAATCGACATGGAAAAGGCCCCGCCGCTCTTCAGAGACTGGGTCTCGGTTTAAATACTAAATAGAGTACACAATAAGTTAACATATCCAAGTATTTTTCCTACAGCGCCATTATTTCTTTTTTTCATGCCTCTAAGCAGACTATCTATCCACTTTATTTATTTCCATCGCGCAAAGCAGTTCAGGGCTGACGCTGACTGATACCATTGAAGCATGTCTGGTTATACAATGTATGTGCCTTGACCTGTAGGTCAGGACAATGCGTCCCTCATCATTTGCCACTATACAGCCCCCTTCCTAACGGCCGTATTCCACCCAACCGCTTGGTTCGCCAGTGGCTCGATCTGGTGCGAAGCTGAGCACAAGGCGCCCAAAATGCAGTGACAGCACCAAGCACTACCCCTGCTACTCTGGAGCAAACACTGGTGGTCCATTGCATTGCCAGTCTAGGCCGTGCACCAGTTCTGGTGGCGCTGACATTAATCGATAAGGGGATGTGCCCTATGGACGCCATCGAGATGATCCGTCGTAAACGCCTAGGAGCTTTGAATAACCGCCAGGTGCGCTATTTGCTAGGCCTTGGTGGTGTCTTGCTGTGAAGGAGTCTATTGCATCGCTCGGCAGCGCACTTGGCCCACAGCGCATCGACTCCATTATTTGCTCACTGCATCAACTTATATCTGGACAAGCGGAAGCCCCCCTCAATGGCGAGAACTCGTATGGTTACATCTTTAAACCATGCCAATAGCCCAGCGGTTGTGGGGGTTTTGCATCTGAGCATTTGCAAGTGGATAGCAAGTCTTCATCTCAGTCACTCGTCGAGAATCTGAATCAACAAGTAGCAGTACCCAAGGATGGCGTGGTCACTCTAACCACTTCCCAACACACTCAGTAATGGGAGGGGTGCTGGGGCTATCATTTCCTGGAGGCTATTTGGGATAGTTTGTGCGTACTGGTGGGTAGCTGCTGCCGTTTCATTTACCAGTATGTGATATAGTCTAAAATTTATTCAGGGTTGGATCAACCAACTATGATACTTCATCTTTTAAAAAATCGGCGCATGGCGCTGGTGTAAACACACCCCCCCCCAGTCATCACCATGCGAATAGGAGGCTCAGGGCCTTGGGGAAGCAGCTGGTAAACAGAAATACAGTGAAATGGCCATGCCAAGGCCCAGTTTAGTCAAGACACCACCCTATCGCCTCTGCCAGAGCTGCTGGCTCCTGATCGCTGCCGAGTGGGCTGCCCTGATGACGAAGTAGAATGTTTTTTGGCGGGTGATGCATGTGTCAACTGCTCGGGTTTGGCAATAATAATAGGTATATTAAAATCCAGTGACACACCCTCAGCGTTGCCATCAGAGCAGCTGTCAGTGTGCTCTAATGAATGAGGTAACGTCACTAAGACTTAAACACTGCCTTGCTTTATCAGCTGGCGGATGCCATGGTCTGTGGGCACAGTTGCGGCACCGCCAAAGCTGTTAGGGTCAAGGTAAAAAGACAACCCAGCAAACAACCATGGCTCCTTTTTCTGACTTAAACTGTTTAATGGCGTACTCTTCTTTGTCGTCGCTGCCGAAGATTTCGTCATGTCAATAAAAAACCAAAGGGCCCATAAAACCAAACCAGCGTAAAATGTGGTGCATAGGCAGTCAGGTTTGGTGTGCTGGTTGGTCCAAGATGAGCGTGAATAGTCATACTACATAAAGGACCACCAACTACCGTGTGGCATAGGCAACACACCTAATAAAATAATATTAGCAGGTTTACCTTGGAGCTTGCATCCAACCTACCTGCTGCATGCCTGGGCCTTGTAGACGCGGCCGTAGGTGCCTGAACTGATAAACTCTAGAATCACATACTTGTCATGGATGCGCAAACAGCGTTTTGTTTGCCGTTGTCAATAGGCATGTAATATACTCTACTATACCCCAGGTGTGAGATTGCACTGCAATCATGAATAACCACCCAGTGTACAACAAAGAAACTAGTATATAATGAGTTACTCAGCCACCAACACACAAGGTATGGATCATTTACTGCCGGGTTGATGATAAGTCACGATGCGATGCCTTGCACACACTCTCTGCCATGCTGCTGTTTAGCTGACTCTACCGTTCAATGGTGAACAAGCCCTGCAGGCCCAGGCTTACCATCATGTCAATCCACTAACTGCCGATACTGGACCGCCATGGCTGTATACATGGGAAGCAGATGAGGCCACAAGCAGCTACACCAGCAAACTTGTCTAGAGATGAAACGCATGACCCTGCGATCCTTGGTTAGTAATGGGGAGATGGACTTTACATAAACGCTATTCACAGTAGTTGAATCTTAAACTAAAATTTAGCTGGTGATAAAGCATACTAACAATGCTTTCCACAATAGCCCCCCAGCACATGGTCCAAAGTGCTATGGCACACATACCAGTGGTACACACCAGTTGACTTTATTTGAATAGTCATCGTATGGTATGGGGTGCACTGCCAGTAGGGGAAATCAATTGCTTTAGCAATACTAATGTTAAGGTTGTGACCGCTTAAGCGAGGGTTTATTCTAGCACGGTAAATAATAAGTAAAGAACGACCCAGTACCTGGGTGTCGGAGCTAGCGCACTTCAAAGCGAGGCCTCTGGCCGCGGGTCTGCCGACCAGATGACGAGTCACCTGGCTTGGCGCTGGGCGGTCTTCGGCCGCCACACTGGCAACGGGGGGTGATTATTTGTCTTAATGCCTTCCTAACCAGGGTGTCCCTTGACAGGGATTCTCTGGCACTTGTTCCACTTCGCCGTATCTCTCGGGCTTATTGATGCTCTGCTACCTGAGGGCAGCAGAAATCAAACACCAGCAACTGCCAAGCAATAATAAAGGCAATCTGCATTCTAATGGTTGGGTTTGACCACCTGCCACCACGCGTGCTCAGACTGTGCACCATCACACTGGTATTGTCGAGACTTGCGTAATGATTTTTTTGTCAATATTCCTTGGCTGTAAATTTGCTCCATACTCCTGATTCTCACCGCATTCAACTCTTTTTCCTCTGCTTTTTTTTCTTTTCGTACCCATCGGCAGCTCTAGTACTCCAAGACTCTCTATCAGTTTCCCGGGGCATTCGTTTAGTGCCCATTGTATAAATGTACAAAGAACCGATTGGTATGCAACCCCTGTGAGCACCAAAGTAACCCATGGCGTTGCTGACCGGTTTGGTACGGTCCACGCTCAGCAGCGTGGTGTTCGGCGCAGGCGGTGCGCAATTTCCCTACCAAATTGGGGAACCGCTGCCCGACCAAGATGAAACATCCTTGTGGACGCTCCACCACGGCACCCGGCGAGATGACCAGAGCGCTGTCACCGTATTCATGTTTGAGGCGGCCAAAGACCGCAACCGAGTGCCACTGGCCAAGAATGCCTACCGCAAACTGCGGACCATGCGCCATCCCGACCTGCTCAACTATGTCGACGGGTTAGAAACCGCCGATGTAATCTATATCGTGACGCAGCCCGTGGTGCCGTTGCAGGCGTACCTTGCCGAGCACCACGGCGACGCCCAGTTGGTGCTGTGGGGCTTGTACAAAATTGCGCAGGCGCTCGAGTTTCTCAACGGCACCTGCCAAGTGGTACATGGCAACGTTCGGGCATCGTCCGTGTTTGTGACGGCCGCAGGTGAGTGGCGGCTGGGCGGATTTGAGGTCATGTCCAAACCGGCTGACCCGGACCCAGTGATCAAGTCGTACTACATCTTGCTGCCCGACATTGGACCGTATTCCCCACCAGAGATTGATCACGGGCAACGGTGGGAGATACTCCAAGATAGCGCCACGTTGGGATTACTCGACGCTTGGCAGTTTGCCTGCTTGATATACGAGGCGTACAGCAACCGTCCGTTGCGATCAGAGCAGGACCTCGCAAATGACGCAATTCCTGGCCCAACTATGCTCCGTGGGTACCGCCAACTGCTCCAACCGACCCCCACTGCACGTTGGACCGTGGCCCAGTTTCGAGCAGTGGGTGAGAAATCGGGTGGATACTTTGATACTGAATTCATTCGCACCAACCTATTCCTGGAGAATATCAATGTCAAGGACGAGCAAGAGAAGACGGCTTTTTTCCAGCAGCTGAGCCAGCATGTGGGCGACCTGCCCGCAACCTTTTGCACCCACAAGGTGCTACCCGAGCTGCTCAAGTGCCTCGAGTTTGCCGCAGGTGGGCCACTGGTACTCAAGGCCGTGGTCGCAATTGGTCAACGGCTCAGCAATGAAGAGTACGCCCAATATATCACACCAACAATTGTGAAACTGTTTGCCATTCCCGACCGTGCCCTCCGCTTTAGCTTGCTCGAATCCCTCGATAAGTTCATTCCGCATGCGGCGGACAAAACCGTGGATAGTGTGATCTTTCCGCATGTGGCTGCTGGGTTTGTGGACACTGCTCCTGCCATTCGCGAGCAGACCGTCAAGGCCTTAGTTGTCATGGCACCCAAACTCACGTCCAGCACGCTGCAGCGCGGCGTGCTGGCGGCGCTCACCAAGCTCGTACATGACCCCGAGCCTGGTATTCGCACCAACTCGTTGATCTGCGTGGGCAAGCTAGGCAAACATTTCACTGCTGCCAACCACAAGTCCCAGGTGGGGCCATTGTTTGCCCGCAGCTTGCGGGATCCTTTCCCCCATGCCCGAGCAGCAGCTCTCATGGCCATCGCTGCCACTGCTGAGTTCCAAGATGCCAAAGATGTGGCCACCAAGCTCTTGCCGGTTGTTTGCCCAGCCCTACTGGACAGCGATAGGGTGGTTCGAGTTCAAGCAGCGAAAGCCGCCCAGGTCCTTTTCAAACGCGTGGACACCGCCGCCCAAGAGATGCCAGTTAATTCACCCACTATGACGACCCCGGGAACAAAATTACCTGGCGCCGAAGGTAGCAGTGGAGCGGGTACTGGGTCAGCAGGGGATGGCGGGCAAGACGGCGGTTGGTCTGGGTGGGCCGTGTCATCCTTGTCTCGCGGGTTGACAGCACTTGGCACCACCATGGTATCGGCCCGGCTTTCTGATGGTGGTGTCGCCAGTGCCAGTCCTTCGGTAACTTCGGCATCTTCGCCGCCACTTCCTTCATCTTCGGGAATGGCTACCCCACTATCGCAGGCTTCTTCGGCTCCTAAATCTTTGTTGCCTCCGCCCCCACCGTTGTCCTCATCGGCTATGCCTGGTGAGTCGGCAGAAGCGAGCCAGGGGGGTTGGCAAGGACTAGAAGATTTGACCATTGATGCGCGTCCACTCTCCCCGCTTGACTCCCAATCTACCACCACCAGCAGCGCTCGAAAGACCAACACTTCAGACGACTGGGACACGCCCTGGAATTTGGAAACAGCCGCTGCTTCCGCCACAGCATCACGAGCCCTTGGGTCCACGGCAAGTACATTGCGCGGCAAACCTGCAGCCAAAACAGGGCTCGGCGGCGCTCGCCCATCGTCTTTACAGCAGCGTCGAGAGGAGCGGAAATTGAAGCTGCAGGAACACCGGGAACAGAAAAAGAAAAAGTCGCTGGGAGCCACCAAGCTTGGGGCATGACGCTGAATGTGAACGGGCAATCCATTTCGTCTCTTCCCCAGTGGAGAGCAGCACTAGGTCTCTTTACTTGCCACCGTTCCGTAGCAACCAACAGCCACTTTGCAGTTGAGCCATACTCGACCTTTAACCGCTACCCTGGTATCAGACATTTTTATTAAAGAAAAACGAACAAATGTGGGCATACCAGGCCAAAGGACAAGGGCGTAGGCCTACCTGTCCTCAGGAAAAAAAACCAAGAACAAGCAAAGGCAGACTACTTGGAGGAGTTGCCGTTGGCTTGATCCTGTTTCTCGCTGCACTTGTCACACGCGGGCTTTGCTGCAGGCTTGATGGGGACACCAAAGAGGCGCATATAGACCGAGCTCTTGTCCTGCTTGGACAGCAAGATGTTGACCGAGCCTTTGCCGCGCCACAGAGGCAGCGTCATGGGGCTCGTTACCGTCGTCAGACCTGGATCACCACCCGACTGGTCGCCAGCGCCTTTGTTTGCTTCGTCTTTGGCAGCATCGAGAATGCCGATGCAGCACCCCAGGTCGATGGGCTGCACCTGATCCTGCAGTCCTTGACTCAGCATCGTAAAATTGACATGACCAGGCGTTTCCAATAACAGTTTGGCATCGCTCAAAGGCAGCTGCACCTTGCGTGCTTCGCCCAGGTATGGGAACAACAAGGGCAGGGCTTCAGAGTGGATACGGTAGTTGCAGGGCGTATTATCAATGTCGTTTCGGCTAAAGCACTTGATCCCCGTGTTGACCACCCGCATGCGCTCGTTGCGTGCCACGCTCATCAGTACTTTGATATCTGTTGACACCATATACATCGCACGTTGACGGGTTCCTTCGGAGCGCGTCATAAACAGATCGCGTGGAACCTCTGGGGAAATTTCATAAAACTCCCATATCCGATCCAGATCCGGGTCCGTGGGCTCTAAAAACGTGTACGGTTGGTCTTTGATGGGCGCACGGTCGGATGGGTCCCTGGCCTCTGCAACTTCCACCATGGCTGTAGCTGGGGACGCCTTGGACTCCAGTGGCGGTAGGGCTTCGTCATTTGGTTTGGACGCATGATTAGCTGGCTCTTCCATTGCCCCAGCTCCAGCGGCACCAGTGGTTGGCTCGACCCGAGCGCGCTTGGCCGGAAGCGGCGACGCAGTATCCGAGGCTGAATCACTCGCCGCGGTTTCCACCGGCGTCCCAGCATTCGGTTCGGGTTCGTCCGAGGGCAAGTCACGTTGCGTCAACGGCTGTACCTTTTCGAATACGGCGACAAAGAACCCGCCCGTGTTCTGTAAATGCGCGTAAATGCGCAAACACCTGTCCATCCCCAAGGAGGTGATATTGACCGGAGGAAACAATGAAGGCGGGTACTTGGCTAAGCTGCGCTGGGGGACCTTGGTGGCAAACTGCTTGTAGTCGTCCACCAGCGTACCATCGCGGGCCATCACTTTCCACGTGGTGATCCCTGGGCGCCGCTTCAACCCGGGAAGTGCCTGGCTCATGTCCAAGAGACGCAAGGCACCCTGGGTGGTGTTGAGCAGTTCAGCTACCACGGCTTCATTTTCCATGGGGTTCAAGGAACATGTTGAATATACCATGCGGCCTCCAACCTTTAACAGCAGCGCAGCGCGCTGGGCAATCCGAACCTGGGTGCGGTGGAGTCCGAGCGAGTCTTTAATGCTCCAGTCGCGCCAGATAAGCAAGTTCTTGCGCATCGTTCCATCACCGCTGCAGGGCACATCACACAGGATGCGGTCAAATAGGATGGGAGTTGGGTGCTTCGAATCACCACTGGGCGGATACAATGTATGCGAGAACTGTTCAGCATCTTGGTTGGTCACCAGCAGGCACGGACTATGCAGCCGCTTGGTTTGGTGCACCAACATGCACGCGCGCTTCAGATCGGCATCGTTCGCAATGACCAAGCCCTTGGTGAATTCATCTTGCCCGTTGTCGGCGTGGAGAGCTTCCAACAGCTGGGCCGTCTTGGATCCGGGCGCTGCGCACATGTCCAGCACCCGCTGGCCAGGCTGAACGTCCAGGAGCAGCGGTGGGATCATGCTGACCACCTCTTGGCGACTGATGTTCCCAATGTCGGTTTCGGTTACCAGGAACGAATGAAACTGGCGCAGGGTATCGGACTTTTTGAGGGCGATCCGTGGTAGCTTAAACTGCCACCCAAGGTTCTGTGGGTACCACGGGATGGGTGTTGGTGGGTCCAGCGTTTCTCCTTCCATTGCCAGGGATCGAATAAACGGCACGAACTTGCGCTCCAGTAAATCACGCAGCTCCAGGGCGTGCTGGCGGTGTCCGGTGATTCGAAACGATGTGGGCAAGACCACCCGCATGGTCTCCACCATCTCATCCCATTCCTCTTGGGTCGCAAGCAGATTTTGCGCCTGATAGAACGCATTGAATTGGTCATTGCACTTTTGAAAATCGGTAATAGGTTGATAGTCGAATTTTTCACCCGCCGTTTCGGAGCCTGCCTGGGCCTGGTTGGGTTAGATCCGTTTAACAAAGGCGCAGTAAAAAGCGAAAATGTAGCATAGATCCACAGGATGTGACCCAGTTAGGAGGTAGTGCTAGGAGTAGGTCTGGTCGACTATGCACCCAGGCTATAGGGAGAAACAAAAAATACCAAAAAGCAGATGTATCTGGAGATGCAAATCTTCGTTGCACCCAAAGGGACGACTTAGCACGCCACCAGTTCTGCGCCGGACTGACAAAAACTGTGCTTTGTATGTTCTAGGCGAATGCGAATAAAAAGGAGCAGCTCCTGGTGTTTGTGTGCAGTGGCGGTGCCTGTCAAATCCAATGGCCTTACCTCGGGATTGTTGGCTCGGCGGCCCTTTTTCGGCCATTTGCGCTTGTGGCGTGCCATGGTGTGTGCGGGCGAGATCCAAGTGGAACAGCTGGGCAGCAATCGAGCTACTGCGCGGATGCGAAGCACAAACTGGGCGCGGTCAGAAACGGAAGAACAGCAATGCCACAGCCTTGAGACAAGCATGGACAGTACCTAACAATGAAGCTGAAGACTATGCGCTGCGAAGACGTCCGATTGGCGGCGTGCAGCCAGTGCTGACTTTTTCGTACTTGTGCCACCTTGGCGCCCACCTACACTATGAAGTGCCCTTGTCATGAATTTCGAAAAAAAAAAAGAA
>JANBQA010000005.1:35411-93691 GCA_027576955.1 Dimargaris xerosporica
TACAAAAAAAAAAAGAAATGGGAGATTTTGGTGGGATCAATGGGAATGTCAGCTGCGGGGCTGGATCGTTGGCGTGTAGATAGAAAGGAAGTAGCGGCGTGCTGTGACTTCTACAATGGGATTCAAATTATGCTGACTAGCTTGTTGTAGGCCAATGTCCGCTCAGCTTCTATCCCTGATCTTCGCCGATTCCTAAACAATCGAAATAGCCTGAGAAATTGTATGCTAAGGGAGAGCATCTGACGCTTCTGATGGATATATAAACACCTAACATCTGCCATCTTTTAGCATCACCCTCACCTTGTCGACTTTACCTGACTATCTCCCTAGTGCGACCATTTCACTTATATTTTTAAAATTCAAAGCCCCACTCATCCAGTTACCATTCCAGAAGCCATGCCCCTGTCAAAAATCTTAGCAGCCCAAGTCATGCACTCAATAAACCCTCATCGAGTAAACACCAAGCTTAGACCTGGCATCGTTCCTCGCACCCATCCTTTGCCTGATACCGAAGCGGGCAATGACCAGGTTTTCACTAGCCAAGACACTGCCCAGTCAAAGGGAAGAGCTCCTAGTGTCGACTCGGATCAACAGAATGCCAGTGCCCCTGCCACCCAGCCAGATCAACTGGGTGATGTGGTACCCAGTTCCAATTCGAGCGGCATGGGTGGCATTGATGCTGGCCCGAACTCAAATAAG
The DNA here is from genome assembly GCA_027576955.1 of Dimargaris xerosporica. Taxonomy (NCBI): domain Eukaryota; kingdom Fungi; phylum Kickxellomycota; class Dimargaritomycetes; order Dimargaritales; family Dimargaritaceae; genus Dimargaris; species Dimargaris xerosporica. The sequence goes on from JANBQA010000005.1 coordinate 36,111, forward strand.
TGCTTGGATCAGGTAATAAGCGCTAGCGATCAACTTTTCATAATTATATTAATATACTAGTTTAGTGGCTTACAGGGAGATAGATTGACCAGCGCCATTCACTGTGCACTACGTGTTCTGCCTGGGATTTTTCTTTTTTTTATGACATGGCATATTGGGTTGCAGAATGCTGAACCAAAGCAATTTCTACTAGATAATCCTAAATGCGACGGCAGAAAAATCACCATTGCAGTGATTGGCAATGGAATTGATCCAAGCATTGATGGCCTCGCGGTAAGTGACTACCCATTTTCCATGATCCAGTGGAAAACACTGGACTGTCTGGGCATGGGATGGGATAGGGTCAAAGATAGTTGTATGTTGCTCCTATCACAGAATCGGATGGGCCTAATAAATATCCCCAACGCCGTTAAAAGTACCGTAGTAAGATTGCCCAGATGGTTAATCCTGTCCAATTATTCGATGGTTGTTTGGTATGCTTGCTTAGGCGACAAGCCAGGGAGAGCCAAAGGTGATTGGTATCGGCGACTTCACCAGAGCAGGTATGACAAGTACCAGATTCAAAGTCACAGTAATTCAGTTTTGGCATAGACAGGGGCCTCGAGGTAAATGAACGTGTGGTCCGTATTAAGCAATTACTAACCGGCATTGCGTTACAATGATAGCTTTGGTTTAGATGGCAGGAAACATATACTTGACCAAAATGGCCTTTTCGGGCTTCACGTATATTGATGGCAAGCCAGTAAAGACGTTGTCAGGCGTCACTGGCAAAACGCTTATTATCCCACACACCTGGTGGAGCCCAAATGGTATCTACCACCTTGGATCAACGTCTATCGTAGCACTGTACCCCATGCATGCCCGTGAGAAGTTTGTTACTGTAAGTAATGTTATGGCTTTAGTGGGCTTAGTTTCTAATACCTTTCTCGTCGCAGCCTGTTTCACCATCATGAGCTACCATCATTATTTTTACCCAAATAGCGACCCTAGTATACACTAATGGTAAGGTGTTTATCACGGGTGAAAACGGGAATGCGGCGTTCTATAAATTTTCTAGGATTGCCAACGACGAGCCCTGACTGACCCGGTAGGGTTGGGCACTGCCACAAAACGACAGAATACATCGGCTACTTTATTCAAAGCAAGCAACGTGAAATCAAGCACACAGCATGAAGACACAGCTGACTGTTTGTCGTTTTATGACGGGTATGAATGGCGAGCTGCAATTGATACCACCATGACAGGTGACTTTAGAGGTAAGAAAAATAAGGTTGTTGAAAGATTGTTACGGGAGGAAAATGACAAGACTGACTTTGAGAAACAAAAAAGCCCATATGGCGTACTACTATTGTCGACCTGTTCTCGCTTCTATTTCGCTTTTTGCACTGACCTGTTGAAAATGACTGCAACAGTTGAATTCCGTGGATGCCTCTGGTTTTTTAGAACAACCCTTGTTTTTTGACTACCAAGCCCAATACCAGCTGTACTCTTTATCACCGTTTGGTCCGCAGCAATTCGCAATCAACGTTCTAAGTAACGGGTGGTGTATCAGGTACCTACCTCCGACGTAGATTTATATCACACATCTACGTACACAGACCCTCTCCCTCTCTCTTGACATACAGCCGTGCTTTGTCCTTGCTGTATATTTGCATGAGCTGCACCTGGTTGCGCAGGTCTTGACCGTATCACCAAAATATCTGAATTATGCTGCGATTGGTATGGGATCTACTCAAAAAACCTTTACCAGTGTTATTCCGGTGGCTGACAGTGATGACGCACAGCTAGTGCGCTTAATGACAGCCTACGACTCATCGGACCACAGGAACAATGGGGTAAGTGTACAAGTAGTGATAAGATACGATATGAATAGCCTGCGCGGGGGGTTCGATTAAAAGGAAAATACGGGCTGTAGCCAGGATATGTATGTAATATACAGAATTCCAACTAATCAGCCGTAGTTTTGCATACGCCAATCCACTATGGTGACGCGGTAATCCATTTGGGTAAATTAGATTGCTCCCGGTGCTCAAGTAAGTGCACGGCATTGCTTGCCATGCGATACCAATAGTTGCCTCCGCAGAAACAGCGAATACCACAGCTGGTCGAGGCCTTGATGGCTTTATCAGGCCTAACTAAACTCGACAATGTACCTCCACTATTGGATGCTTCCTACATTGCAACTAGATTGTTTCATTAAAGGTTTTGGACGATCGACTAGGTAAGCACGACATTGCCATGTTAGCTAGTGGCATAGGCTTATAATACCTTTTTTGTACTTTTCAGCCTAACTGGTAGCCCTTTGTCGGCGGTAATCGTGTCATAGACTCTTGAAAGTGCTCTGACCTTTGGTTACACAAATGCACGGATTGGTGTGGGGCATTGATTTAGGTGACCTCCCCGCTCCCGGGGCATTGCAACAAGCAGCCCAATACTTGACCGAATTTCCCTGTGACATGGTTTACATTAGCAGCTGTTTAACCTCCCCCAGAGCCCATAACAGTGAGGAAATCGATGACCTTATCATAGCAGCCACGAATCATCCAATCAGCGTTGTTATCGCTGGAAAAGGCACCCTAGATCCAGTACTGACCATACAAAACCCAAATGACGGCCCGCACATGGACGTCATCAAAGCTGGGGCCTGTCCATTGTGCGCGCCTTTTAGTTCAATGCTCGATCAGCCTTCAAAGTGTAGTGCCTGCGACTCCCAACAGCAATTATCTAGATCAAGGTAAGCAATGCAATACACGATTGAGCACGTTGGCGTGCTTTTTCCCTGTAGCCAGCCCCACTCACTTGCTTGCATGCCTGCGAAGAAACGAGCGATAACTTTAAACCTAAAATGCTGCTGTTCTCATACATTTGGCACGTCTTTCATCTGGATAAACAGGGTGGGGGTAGACGATGTGTACGGACTGGATGTATTGTCACCAGAATGCTTTGGAAACCATGGTCTACCGCCTCGCCCATGCCATCTCGAACTGAGCGATATCAATCGAGCTGCTGCAGCGTATACCTGTGCGTGCATTGCCCTGCTACTATCCAAACTCAAAGCAGACTTTGGGGTCGACGGATGTTTGCGAGATCAAGTCCGTCGTGCCATCAGCCTTGGCGCTTACAAAGTGTGCCAAAATTACGGGGTGGGCTGTTTGCGCTTGAAACCAGCCTGGAAGTACTTGGAACGCCTGCACACAGAGCCAAGCCATCGCTGGGATATTCGACTACAACGCTCTACTACCAGCTATCGCCAGCATGTATTTATTCAAGACCTAACGAAAATGGTGGAACCCAAAGGATGCATCGTTTCAATGGCACCGAACCAAGCCATTGTATGGGATGACGACCACAGCACCATCTTTAACAAAGAATCACCGTATGCCACGCATCCAGTAGATATACTGTTAAACGGCAAAGCCCACAGCTTTGTGCAAGCTAGTAGCGTCCTTGACCATGGTGAGGAAAAAATTGCCCTGAGGCTCATTGTTGATCCCTCGACTCTAGCCAGGGGACGGCTCCATCACACCGAAATCAGCGGCTGCAACCTCATGTCACCGGATATGTCGCCATTGTTTACGGTTCCTGTCACTGTATGCAAACCCCAACGCGTACGTCTTTCACGTAGCATCAGATGGAAAAACCTATGGTCCGACAACTACACCATTGCTCGCCGGTTTCTACTGGTGCCTCGCGGGGCGCAGCGCGCTAAAATCAAGTTTGCTTGTGGCGAAAAGGCAGTAAATACTGCCGTTGGTTCCATTCGATTGCATCTACAAATTCGCCAGTTCCTTCCCGAATGCTGTTACAACAAGGTCATTGCTAATGTAACATTTCCGCTTGCACTCGGTGCGAGTGATATGGCTGGAAACTTGGGGCAAGGGTTCCAAGGGTCATATGACTTGAACCACGGAGGCATTCTCGAAGTGTGTGTGGCCAAACTTGGGCATGTGTGTGACCCGGAAGCCATCACGTTCAAAGTAATGTGTGTGTAAACTGGAGCATACCTCTCGCTTGTCTGTCCAGTCAGTGAGACAACCAGCACCAGCACCCCACAGCAGTGTGTAAAGCCCAGGCCTGACTGGCTGTCACCTTTTTACCCACACAAAGAAAAGCCCAATGGCTATCACCCACTAGGACATACTACTGTGCAGCAAGGCTAAACCAGTTAGTTTATGGCATGAAATTTTTTCGTAAGTGGGGTTGGAGCTCTGGTAATTAAAGAGTCGCATAATAAAGTAGGCCAACGGGTAAAAACTTGGTTTCAAATGCAAAGAAAAAATAAAAAAACATCCGCGAAACAGGGCACGTTAAACTCGCTGAAAAAGAAAACGGCGAGCCAAAGAAACAGGAGATAAACAGGCGTTTGTTTATCCTTTCATGACAACACCATCATTAAGGTCCCTGATTCCGGAATCAGGCAACCGCTGCCAACGCACTAGGCCATTTCATACCTGGCTCCTGCATCTGGTATTCCCATAGGGATGGCTCGGCGATTAGAAAGTGAGGTGGGGGCAATTACGCTTCGGCAGGGACAGCATCCCCATTGGGCTCGTCGGACAGCTTTTCGGTACGGTAGTTTTCATACAGAATATCGTGAGTAATCTCTTTCAAGTCGGACAGGTGTGAGTTGAGGAGCATAAAGCGCAAACGGGCAAAATCGCAATGCTCTGTGTTGTCCACTTCCACGCGACCCCACGGGTAGTTGCGAACACGCACCACCGAACCGTCCTGTTCCAATGCTTCTTCCTCGCAGCCAACCACCGCAAATGGCAGTAGCTGGCGCAGCTCCTTGTTCTCTTCCACGGTGTCCTCGTCGTCTTCCTCGGGATCGTACGGGAAATTGTAGATGGGGATCTGGAAATTCTCAATATCCTCCATCACCCGCTGTTTGAACACGCGCAGCTCGTCCAGAGTCAGGGAGTCGGACTTGGCCACCAGAGGGATCACGTTGACGCGGTTGCCCACGCGCTTCATCAGCTTAATGTCCAGTTCACGCAGCCCATGACCGGTGGGGGTAATAAAGTACAGGAGCGCATGCACCCGGTTGTCCTTGAACTTGGGATTACGCTTGATGCGTGTCTCTTCGGCCAAGGTCTCCTCGTACCGCGACTCGATGTACTGCACGATTTGCTTAAAGTGCTCTTCGTTGTTGATACCATTGCCAAAACCTGGCGTATCCACCACGGTCAAGGCAATCTTGATGCCGTCTTCCTCCATCTCCACGTTGTACGACTTGAAGCTCATCGGTAAGATTTCATGGGCACTGTCAGGGTCAGCAAACTCGGGAGCGGGGATCACCTGCTTGGCGCACAGAGTGTTGACAAAGGTCGTGCGGCCCAATCCAGGGCAGCCTAAGGCGGGGCATACGTAATACCAGTCATCAGACAGGAGGATAGGTGAGAGACGAATAAAAAGTGAGGCAAAGTCGTAGCTGGTGCGGGGTGCCCGCAGAATGCCCCACTACACACATAAATTCTCGCAGCTCGTGGACCAAACTTGCAGGTACCAGAAAGCCAGGGGTGCTGTCACACCAGTTTAACACAATGCGTCAGAAAAAATAGTTTCAAGCTGTAGTGTGTAACCGTGAACTCAGCACAGCTCATCTGCACCCATCAGTCTGTGCGTTCAATACTTACCGACCGTCATCACCGTGAACTGCAGGCCTTTCTTGGCGTTCTTCCAGCGGTGACTGCCGGGACGGGGCTGGAAAGACGAAAAGCCCTGGGATTTGTCGCCACCCAAGGGAGGTTTGGCGATGGGATGGTAACCGAACATGGCAAAAGGATCGAGTCAGCCCGCCAACAGCGACACGGAAAGTGGATATGCCAAAAGCAAAGAGCAAGAGATGAATCGCCAAAAAAAGACCCGAGGATGAGCACAGCCAGGGAGAGATGAGTTGAATGTTGAGGAGCGCTGAACCTAAGGAGCTAAACAAAAAAGGGGCTGAAAAGGCTGCTGCGTCGAGCGCGGCCCAAGGGCGGTTCGACCCACCAGGGCTGAGGGGGAAACCAAAGGCGTTCCTGACTGCTTTGCCCAATGAAAGCCTCCTTTTTTCACTCTCATCCGTGGTAGGCGATGCCAGACACAGCCAGCTTAAGCAATGGCTGACGAAAATCCTCCCACCCTCGGGCCCACACGATGCTTGATCGTCGTCCCCGCGCGCGGCTCGCGGCGAGCTTTCGACCAATCAGCCGAGCCATCAATCGTTGCGGCACTTACTACAGACGCAGCCATCGCTAGCGGACGTTGATGCGCACAGATGGTGCTATCAAAGACAAAGTGTTGGAGTTGGTGAACTGCTCGTCCTATGACGGGGCTTGGCACTAGCGCGGAGATAAACCAGAGGGGAGAAACAAAATTGCAAATAAAGATTGAAAGACCGAAGCAGCCCTTGGCGCTACCCAGCTGTTCCGTTTATATAGCGCCTGGCCGCCCGCCGGGCCTGACCAGCACCACAAGGTTGGCGTAGTTTGCCAGGAGAGTGCGGCGCGTTTAGCTCCAGTCCAGCGCTCTGTGCGCCGCGTCGTTCCCCCCTAATTTGTACACTGCTGCTGTTCTCCTTTTACTTACCGCCGCCATTGTCCCCTTCCAACCTCACCCCCTGCTGCTGCGACTCTAATGGCGGCCAGTGTGCTAGTGAACTGTGCACGCAGAATGCTTGGAGTCGGGCCTCGATGCTTCCGGTCAGGCTGGCCTGCTCAATCAAAGCTTCATTGCCTGGTCCGTTGGCTGTATGGCCACGCACGCTTGAGTCATCCCCGCCACCGAAAATGGATTCGACGCGCACTGGTGGCCGATGGCTTTATGTTGGCCACCGCCAAGCGCTTTGGGTGAAGAAACAATTACTGTGCCTAAAACCAGCTCAGAATTGCGCCAGCGCCAAGAGCAACCGCCGTATTCGCGTAGTCTTCTCTAGCTCTATTCAATGGCTGTCACTCGTGCTTCTCTTCTCCATCTTAACCACAGCTTGGGCATCGTATCAACACCAAGATGCATTCGGGGCTTTTTTTGTGGGCAAAGCCCAACAGTCTCCTCGCCGTGCAGGAAGAATCACCCACGATGGGACAAGGGCGCTAATCAAAGTTTTCGTCGCTCTCAACACCCAGCACGCCGTTATTCCTAAATCCACACCAGTGGTTGGCAAGCGGCGAGGTACGACTTGCGAGGACCATTCAAGTACACCTCATATCAACGCGACCTGGCCCGATTCCCAGCTTTCAAACGATCACTGCTTGTCCACGAATGCTCCTTAATTTCAGTCTGTGCTTGTCTGCTCGACCCCCACAACTGGACTCCATTGCTTGCCACCGCCATGCCGCTGAGCCGAATGCTCCGCTGCGGCAGCGGATTCCCCGCTCTCCACGCCTTCACGCCTCGGCTGGTAGTCCAATCCCATCGGGTCAGTCTAGCAGCCCGGTTGAATTCGCCAGCCACCAACGCCTTGCCTCTGGTGGAACTACGACACTTGACCCGGCCGCCGCCCTGGCGCAGTGCATCCACTGCCACTAATACTCGGACAGAGCAAGCCACGCCATTAGGCAACTACGGGTCACCTGTGAGCACATGTAAGCAGCGATTAATGATGGCAAGCTTGGCAAGGGATTGACTGCACGCGTCGTGACAGGTATCTGACCTGACTCCTGCTAGTGAACCCGATCCAGCGATATTGTAGGACTTTTCCGCACCTCTAAGAGCTGAATGTGTATTTTCTTTTTACTTGGTGGAACCCTTTGTCATGTTATTTGGCACAACGGCGTAGATCGAACTCATACGTGTGGTGAGCTCGGCCTCCAACAGGCGAACCAACAAGTGGCCCTTTGTGGATGGGTTCAGTATGTGAGGTATGCCACGGTTCTAATCTGAGGACTGGAATGTTTTCAACATTTGTTTATCTCGTTGCACTCTTGGCCTGCTACAGAGTCAGAAGATGCAACGCAGTTGTTAATGTATGGCTCATGGGTTGATCGTTCACCAGCATTTACTCTGATGGGTTCCCTATCCCAACCGTGATTTTAGGAAAGCCACCGATCAACTCTTATTCATTGGCCTTCGGGACAAATATGGTGTCGTCCAGCTGGTTGCCAGTGCTGACTGCCCCGCTTTGGCGTCCAAATTTACCCAGCTGCAGGCTTTAGCCCGCGAATCCGTCATTCATATTCAAGGAACAGTGGCTCAACGCCCAAAAGACATGGTGAACAAGGTAAGCATCATTAGAGTCTCTAAATGGTTGAATCTGCACAGATAAACCATTTAAGTTGCTACATGGCATTAGCCAGAATGTAATTTTAGTACAAAGATTCCGCTTGGAAATATTTTTTCAACCCACCACTGATCAACAGTACTAACACCTTTATTTTTGGTATGGCAATGGCTAAACATCGGGTGGCTAGGCAATGTCCACGGGTGAGATTGAAGTTAATATCAATAGCGTTTGCATTTTCAACGCTGCGCATGATCTACCGTTTTTACCACAGGACACCAAGGACCTGGTAAGCTCGTGTAGATAGGTCAATAAGGATAACGCGCTGCGCAATTTGGAGTTTGGCGCTTTTCATTGCAAACGATCTAGCATGTGTCTAACTCACCCATCTACCGGACAACACTTAAACGGTATCTTTTCCATGTGGTTACGTCACCATCGGCTTATTTTGGGGGGGGGGTTGGCTAGCCGAAGGAGGAAGTCCGCTTGCGCCATCGCCATTTAGATCTGCGCCGTCCCCTACTGCAAGAGAATATGCGAAAACGGTCGAATGTATGCCACACAATCCGCAAGCATCTCATCGAACAAGGTGAGCGGTTAATGCACTTAACCAGTCGCTACTTTTTTATTAATTGTAATTTTTATACTATTACGCTGGGACCAAAGTTGTATAGTGTACTTTTTTGCGATTGTGGACTATTATGCTCACACTGGCTACGAATTGTTATTCATTTCGCCATTGACCCTTGTAGAGCAATTTACTGAGATCGAAACACCGATACTGTTCAAATCGACCCCAGAAGGTGCCCGAGAATATTTGGTGCCCACCCGTACCAAAGATCGATTCTTTGCTTTGCCACAAAGCCCCCAGCAAGTAAGCCTACCTACGAATTTATGGCCAGAGCATAGCGCGGCTCTTTGCCGAAAGAATGACGGCGTTGGGGTGGGGGAGCTGCCCATTGTTTTCAGTCATCTGAGAGCTGTATAGCTGGCATCTTCTACGAGAATACATCGATTTGGCACTACGTGAGCTGACCGTTTTTCCATTATCTGCTGATTTGTTTTTATTTCTTTATGGCAGTTTAAACAACTACTAATGGTCAGTGGAATAGATCGCTACTTTCAGATTGCCCGATGCTTTCGCGACGAGGACTTGCGAGCCGATCGCCAGCCAGAGTTTAGCCAAGTAAGCAGATTATATTTGGTAAAGACTGATTAGCACCAAAATAATGCATTGACTGCGTACATATATTGTATTGTACATTATCTACACTACAGTGGGGTGTGCTGTGTGTTGAATCGGTTATTTATTATTCTATTGTGACAAAGAAAAATACCCTGCATTGCTCTATCGTTTTCCTGTAATTAGGTGGATATCGAAATGTCATTCGTCCATTCTCAAGATGTCATACGCCTGATCGAAGCCCTGATTTCTCAAGTATGGCAAACGACGCTAGGTATTGACATTCAAGATCACGGCGGGTTTGGGCAATTGGCATATGCTGACGCCATTGCCAAGGTAAGCCATCCAGAGTCTTATCATGGTTTATCGTGGTCGAGATTGGCTACGTTACTCTTCTTGTCAAGGCCGTACCATGCCAACTAATTCTGTCATGGTTTATATGTGCTCAACTGTCGATTTCATTATTACCCTATGGATTCTTGCTACTGCTAGTATGGCTCGGATAAGCCTGATCTTCGATTTGATATGCCGGTAAGCCAGTGCATCATACTCGGCACTAATTAAAGGAAATTTGTTATGGTGTGCCTTGAACTGCACTGGCTCTACGCCTTTACACTGCACAGTACGTTTGGGCTAATATTATGAAGCAATGGGATCCATGGTATGATGGATCTGTGCTTTGTTTTTCATCTGAATACTAAGATCCGACCGCTGTCGGACCTTTTGTCCTCCGAGATAGATTCAAAAGCGACCACTGTGATTGAATATTTGGTGGTGCCAGAGCAGAGCCAATTCACGCGCAAGCTCATGGATGAAGTAAAGGGGGCCGTACGGCGAAGCGAACTGAACCACGAAAGCATTGTAAGCAGAAACGGCTAACTCAAGGACCTGAATAACGATGCCATCAGATCATTATGAGGCCTATCAACCAGCAGTAGGCAGAGATCTTGGTGGCTGGGAATGAAAAAACACACCGCTTTGGCTGGTCGATTCCAACATTGCCCCTAACCTGGTTGACAGTCACATCGCTGAGACCTGTGAGAATTCTATTTTGTACCTGATTCGACAATGGGCAATAGACGAACAGTATCTACCGAGTCAGTGAACAAGGCCTTAAATGCATTTCATCATTTTCTCTCTTGGACCGGCACGAAATGGGCACGGCGTTGGTTCCAAACTTATTATCTACCGTGCTGCCTGGTTCGACCGTAGTTATCAGCCAGCGGTCGACAAGTGATAATGTAAGCGTGAGGCTCAGATATGACTGATTAGACCATACCATTGACGAACTACGTTTGGGCAGTCACTTTTGGAATTTTAAACCGTCGGTGAGAGTGAAACAACCACTGATCTCGCTCATAGTATTCGTTTGGTGCTAACATTCGCCTAATTATGCATTGCTTTCCTACTCACACCATAGCCTGCCTTTACCACCCTGGGACGGGTGCGCTTGGTGGCGGCCGAGTTGCTGCAACGAAAAGGTACCGCGCTCTACTGTTTACTGTTATGGAGGGTTAGGGTTGATAGGTATTACTTTAGAGGTAGAATCAATTGGGATGGCGTTACTAACCCTGATAAGCCTGCTTGCATTGCACCCCATCCCGTCCATACCCTACTGTAAATAGGGCTGCTGACCATTGACGCCAACAGCTACAAGTTTACTTGGATCCACTCGTTTCCACTGTTCACACCGGAGCTCGATGCCCACGGTCAGGTGGTGCGCATGGCGTCAACCCATCATCCTTTTACTGCCCCATTTGATGAGGACATCCCTCTCCTTGAGCAGTCACCTGGCAAAGTGCGCGCCAAGCACTACGATTTGGTCTTGAATGGGATGGAAATTGCCGGTGGCTCCATTCGAATCCATGCCACTGAATTGCAGCAGTATATATTCGACCAAGTTCTTCAGGTACGTTCGACCACCCACCAATCATTGTGGACAACGTGAGCAGGGTTGAGAAATTTGTTTCGTTTTTTTGGCTTCTCACGATTTTTGTCTACAAAAAATGCCAGCTCGAGGACGAAAACGTTGCCGACCGTTGCGCTCCGCTTGGGTGCTAGTACCAACGTTACCTTCAGTGGGTTGCAATGCTAGCGCGGTGATAGGGCAGCGCCTTGTGCCCTTGAAGTTTGCTATTACTGCCCAGAGCTGCAATGTTCACACCCAATACCGAGCGTGTGACCGTAAATCTCTTTTTGTACAGGTGCTTGAATTGCTGGGAACCCCTTTTTGGCCCAGCTTTTCTTTAGCTATTACGCTACTGGTTTAGTTGTTCACATCCCCTATATGCTACGCTATGGTATGCGGGTTGGATTCTGTCTATGCCTTTGTGTGCTGACTGTGGATTAACCATGAATTAGCTCCCACGCGCCCAGCGCGCTCGGTTTGACCACCTGCTTGCGGCCTTTAAGCATGGTTGTCCTCCGCATGGGGGCATTGCCATAGGTAGGTCCCACGCTACATTGGCCGTGGAATGGTATCAGGGCTGCTTACCAGCCGTCACAAGCGTTTGGCCGATCCATGTTGCTGAGATTAGTGCACTGAAAACTATTGGCTAGATATTGGGCGTTTCCTTTCAGGGATTAACCAAACGAAAAAAAAAACCAGCAACCAAAGGCGCAACTCACGCTAGGGCATTCTTTGAAAGCCTGATTGTACTTCTGCGTTTGCTGTCTATCTCTGCATACAACTCAAAGTGGCACGCATTGTTTGCATTGTGGTTTGTGGGTGTTGATGAAATGACCTATTGTGATTGTGGGCTGGGATGACGCTGTCAGGGTTGGATCGACTGATGGCCATACTTTGCGGCGCACCTACTATTCGCGACGTTATCGCTTTCCCAAAGTCGTCGTCTGGCTATGACCTGCTGATGAACAGCCCCAGCGCTGCTACCAACGAACAGCTCAATACGTATCACATTCGGCTCGCAGATTAACCAGACTGTGTGTAAATACACCAGCATGACTTTGGTAAGCCCATCGTACGGAATATATATCAGGGAAAATAACATCTAGGGAGTCGCAGGTAGTGGTTCGTGAATGACTTGTCGTTCGGGATAAGTTTGGTACGTGACACCGAAAATGGAAGCATGTCTGACCAAATGTTAGTCAAGTATTATGCCAGTAGCTCGGGGCGCCTATTAGTTGCCAATTCACTGCACCTTGGACCCTAGCCTTTGTCCATGCCTAAAACTACCAGCAATATTTATGATGTGACCTGTATCTTTTTAGAGTATGCAAAACAATAACTAGAAGGTGGATTTCCCCAATAAATTAGCCCCAGGGCATTTATCTCCTTGTTTTTTCAAGGGAAGTGGATGTGCCAAGGATCACAATGTGTGGCTGAAAGCAAGGGACGATGCCAATCCTATCCGATGAGCTTACGGTACCCCCACTGTAGGTCGTCAAATACGCTAAGGCTACCGAGCATGCCGTAATACGACGCAGTCGTCAGCCACCGGCAGACATGACCTAGCAGCACTGCAGCGCAGGCGTGCTGGTACGACATGCGGAAATACACTAGCACCAGCCCAGCAATGCTATAACAGATGGCCGCATGAGACGCAATACAGGGTTAGCCTCGCGGGGGGATAAAAGTGCCCCATCCCAACATGCCCGAGTGCGTTGGTTAATGAGAGAAAAAAATATAAAAGCGAAGGAATAAAGTATCTGCAAACCATTGTAGCACCAGCTGCTCTGCGTTCGGCAATTAGTGCCAATGACCAAGATTCCCCAAAATGGGCTGCATTCTATTAATGCCGCAAATCTACTTGCAGCTAGGCCAGGGCCTACTTACCCGATAGTGCCTCGGCATTGGACGTAAACACCAATACGTTGAGCATCCACGAGTAATGCGCCTCGCTGTAATTCCAAATAACGATCAGGATGGTCAACAGCCTACCAAAAGACGAGATGACCAGCGGTGCAAAGGCCGAAGGCACCAACGCAGCGGTTGTACGAGCGGACTTGAAAATACGCACGGTGAGTTGGACGCCGAGATAAAACGATGCAAACTCTGCAATGCTCATTAGTAAGATGCATAGATACTGTACATAAAATGACTGGTTGTAAAAGAAGCTGGGTTGCTCCTTTATGCTCAGCTTTTCGAGCCGAAACCATTTGATATAGACATCAAATAGGATCAGTAGCACAGCTAGCTTGAGAACGGTCGATGATAGCCCGTTGATATTGAGGTGGCTGCGGTTGAATAGGAGATGCCGGTAGACTTGGGGCTTGTGGAGCATCATGTCAATAAAAATGATCACGGCGTCGTGCTCCACGTAACGGTCAGCAAATTGATGGCATGCCGACTATGGACAACCACATAATACACATCTCATAAACGACAATCATGGTTGGCAACCGTTGGGTTAGCAATAGCTCAAACTGCATGGTATTGCGCTTGCTGTACTAAAGGCATCACTATTCTGTACATTGGGTCTCAGTCCATTCTGTTCCAAGCTATGCGATGATCGCTTAGGCAATCTTGGCTGTGTAACCAGCGCTTTCAGCAAGCCGCACCACTTACGCATTGCGTGAGTCGAATGTTTCCTTTGCTATATTCTGTGTAGAGAGATGGGACGGATGCCCCACATTCGATGCAAGTAGGCATGGCATGCACCGGATTCACAGCGCCCCGAAATGCGCTTGACAATAGACTGTGGTGACTCTGGGGCAGGAGCAGGACTGGCGATGGGCGCTGATGGGTGGTGTGCTTTGCCCCACCGTTTGGCTGCGATAGGAGAACCAATAGTTATGACACAAGCATTATATTTGCTACAGCGTTAGTAAACAAGTATAGGCATGACTGGAAATACGCGAATGCGCATGTCTACACTTGAGCGCTGAGAATGCAACTGGCATATTTTGGCAAATCCACCTGTGCTTCCAAAGGCGTCACACCATATCTATGCCGAGTGGTCATGTGATTGCAGTTTTTTGCTAACTGCATTCGCAGTTGGTCTCTTCGTGATCATCGCTACCGTATGATCTCAAGTGCCCCAAAGGTTATACCCAGGCAATAAATGGTGGCGACAAGGGCAGATTCAAGGCGAAACAAACCTGGAAACAAATTGGGCCAGCTAGCGGTGCTTCCAAGTGTAGGCACCCTTTTTACCCAGGGTGAGGCCCTCTGAAGGGGGTAAAGGAAGCGTTCAGCTAGTTTATCATCGCTCGCAAGGGACCTCCCTCGCTCTCTGCCACCCAGTGCACATTGGTGGAGCCCCGTGGCAAATCCAGGCACTCCATTGTCTCTACAATGAACAAACTGTGACAAACCGCCGACCCCACAGATCGTGGTTCAAGGATTGCGCTGCGCGATGCACCACCATTTAATAAAGGTGACGTCCTGCAACAGACTTCTGGATTCGGGAATTTCTTGACAGTCGCCGTCCGTGACGATTCCCAGCTGCATGCACCACAATGTACCCATGAAACAGAGCACACCAACAATAGCAGTAGCCATGGTCTAAACATTGACTGGTTGGCATTACCCGAGCTCTCCCAGGGTAGCTGGGCGCTGCATGATGCGCGATACAGTGCCGCCGACTCCAAACATGCCTAATGGTCTCGTGACCCTGGCACTGGCTGCCATGGTGATAAAAGGGGCGATGCTGTGTGTAATGAATTCCTCTGGATTAGGAAGGCAGGGCTCGGTTGAGCATCCACATGACTGATAAGCCATGCAGAGGCTGCTGGGTCACTGTCCAGGTTCGACTAGTGTTGGCGCGATGTGTGCCAGTTGGCTGCTCAACTGGGTCATGAGACATGCCCAGGAGTGATGCCCATCAACTGAATGCGAGCCTGCCCTGGCGATGAGGGCCCACAACGCACCCATCGTGTCCAAAGGTGCTAAAGAATAGGGAGAAAAGTGGTGAGGTTCAGCCACCCACTCGTCCTCAGACTGTGACTACAAGCTGTGATATGCTCAGCCTTCAAAGGACCCTGGTCTGGTGCCAACCAGATGAACGTTGCAGCGCCTATGGCTCAATCAGGCCAAGTTTGGTCAGGCTACCATTTGCAGAACTTGAAGGATTCAGTTGTATTCAATCCAGCTGATGCAGCGGTGACAGCAAGCAGTGTACCCAGCAAGGTATAACGAAGCAACCGCTTTCACTCGGGTGGCGCGGCCGACTAGACCTGGGGAGGTTTTATTTCCTTCGCATCATTCATTAACCCACGCTGCATAGCGTACCTTCCAGCCTTCACCTATCCGCAACCAGAACCAGTCGTTCCCTTACCCAGGGCCAATGCAATGCATAGTCTATTTGCAATGCCTGAAAAATACTTGCCTTTGTTGGGCATCTTGGAGGCTCTGGGGGCGACTGGAGCCATTGTGGTTGGCCTTGGATAAGGCATTGCTTGGACGCGTGCATGCGTATCGACTGTATTTGTCGATGGGGTATTACGGTTGCAGTGGGGTCGCTGATCCACTTTGCTTTTTCTCTGCATCACGCGCTGATTGCTTTCTAATCCATCTGTCCACCACGCTACCTGGCTGTGCATGCCTTGAAACCGGCACACTTGGCGCACTGGTGGCAGCCCTCTGAGACTCTTTTAATAGAAAATTATTGGTTGGGTACATTGGTTACCTAAAAAAGAGTGTCTGGCCTGCGAGCCATGGTTGCCGCAGGTCCAAGTGTGGTCCTTTTTTGAAGGGAATCGCGGCTGGCTGTGAAGTATACTATATTTCTAATTTCGTGCAGCAATAGAAGGCTTTTGTTTGGGTTACCTGTGGTCACAGGTGGGAAGGTCCAGTTGACATTTGAGGATCGAAGCGCCTCTAACTAACTGATGGTCGCTGGTAATCCGTGCGAGTCACACCAGCCTGGCCATTGACCGTTAAAAAACACAGATGAGGGGCCACTTGTACATTTTGCAGCAAGTCGTGTGAAGGTTTTCGTTGCAAGCCCATCTCCCAAAATGCACCACTTGACCATAGGTACACTGGGCCAATACCTGCTCCACTGAAGCCAATCCACAAAATACATGGTGCGGTGGTGGTCATTGAGGCAAAACACAGCCATTGCCTTGAGGGTTGCGATGGTCGACGCTGCAGCCCTTGGTTTCACAGCGCACATGTCTGCTCTCACACCGATTCGCCCTGCACCGCTTCCAATTGTACCAAGCGTTAGTGGTGTGCTATTGGTCAGCATTTTCAGGGCACAAGATTACGGGGTTGCTGGCGTCGGGAAATCGCGTCAAGAAACGCGCAGGCCGATGTTGGCCAGGTGAAAAAAAAGAAGAAAAATGCTCCAAAAAATGCATAGCAGCTATGCTCAATAATGCTGACATGTTCATGCCTGGACCTGCACACGCTCAAAGCGGATAATCAAGAAAATCCAATCCACGCTCGCTGCTCGGTGTGCATGTATAACTGTAGAGTGACGGCCACGAAAGTGACCGGTACTAGTGCAACACCTTCCGTGGGTATGGCTCCCTGTGGGAGCGTCGCACCAGTAGAGAATGGTATCTTTGCTAGATCCCTTTGAGCCGTGCCCGTACCTTTGAGTGACTTACATCCAGCAACCGCCGATAGCCAATGCCCGCTGAGCTAGAGATTGACCTTGAGGCTCGGTTGGAGCTCACGCGGTGTCGGTGGCTCTGCCGTAGGTCTCTAGCCACCTTTAAGTATATGCCATGGTCATTTTCGTTTTCTCGCGCGCCCAAAATCACTTTAAGCCGTTTACTGGCTGTTGGCCGTTTCGTATGGGACATCTTTTCTGGAAGGTGACCAAGTGTAAAGGGCTCACCCACCTGCCAAAGACCAATTAGGTCAAAGTCAAGTGTGGTAATGGACTCACACGGCTATAAGACAAGGGTAAGCCTCAGCATTGCTTTGCTTTGCGCCGCCCATGACCATACCTTTATTTTGCTGGATAACTAACGCACACATGTTGCATTGCTCTCTCGGCCTCTGGCCCATCCGATCCCGATACATAGCTGCCTTGGCGGGCTGCCTCATTTATTGGAAAAAAACATACACTAGAAACATAGCCAAGCCAACGGGCATCGACCATGACTATGTCGCCCGCTTTGAGTCAAAGAATAGGCCTTCTATGAGGGACTGGGAATGTCCTTGTAGACAGCAACAGCAGATCCCAGCAGTGGAACAGCTGCAGTAAAATGAAACGCCGCCTCTAATAGCCACCGAGATATCAGGGCAAAGCAAAAGTGCCGTGCTGCATCTGGGTTCAGGTTTGGGTGCAGCCAAGAAAAACATTCCAGCGATGACCAGAAGCAGGAACTTGGTAGAAATAATTGGCGGCTACAGCTCTGATGCAGTGAGGTGCCTCTCCATTCCTGCAGCAGGTCCGAATCGTGTTACAGTTTGGTACGATGCAGCTACCCTGGTCCCATCGCACAGGACCACAACGCCATTCTTCCAATGCTTGCTCTGTTAACGCAGGATCTCGAGAAGTATGTAACTTGCCATGCCTCATTGTAGGAATAGTGACTATGCCCTCGGCAAGCGATGGCGACAGCCATTCATCTCATCGTGAGAATAGCCATGCAGCGACTTGCCGCCATTACCTGACGCCTATAGACTGCTGCCTATTGTACCCGATAGCTGCTGCTGCCTTATTTATTATCGCAAAGAATACAACAGCGCCACCAGCTTACAAGAGCATAAGCAGCGGACGACAGCCATCCATGGCGAGTGTGGACTGGTCGCGCACTCTCTCTAGGCAAACGGACAAGGCGGGAAAATATAGTAATAGAATACCCCCAAAGTTGAGCGGAGCGGCAACCCACACGCACATACTTTGCTGCCAATAATCAACTCGTGTGTGCCCTATAGTGCATCCCGCAGTCTTGATGCCAGCCAAAGCCTAGCTCGCCACATCGGTGGATGATGCTGCAGCGCCATGCGCCCCCCGACGCACACACCTCGGCCGGACCGACCCCTCAACTTTGCACCAACACGGCTGGGCCTACTGGCACGCCAGCACGAGCCGTACCAGCAGTCGCTGTGATTAACCCCTCTAGCACTTAAACGAACACTGCCCCTCGCTTTCCTCCTGCGTTTTCTTTGGCGGTTGCCAAAATTAGGCTATCCACGCGGTGAAAGCACCGATGGCCCAGCAATATCCCGACAGCTCAATAGTAATGGCCACTGCCCAAGATTGCACCCTTTTTCTCCCTTAACGCCAAGTGAAAGCGGCAACTGTATTGCGGCCAATACCTGGACCTGGTCGGGGTTGCGTGATGGGTTGCGGCCAAAAATAGACTGCAGTGCCATCAAACTCGGATCATGCCAACGCTATAAAACGCTACTGCAAACAGGAAATTACCAATGGCTTCAATACAGTGGCCCCTCACATAGGTTTTTTGCGCCATTTTTAGGCATGCACGGTGATGTCCATGGGAGGAAAACAAAGGAGGAAGGCAGTACGTAGCGGCGTCGTAACCCTTTACAGCCGAAACTTCTCGTTTTATTTGTGTTCAATTTCATTAATCACCACGTCTTTGGCCCAGGCAACCTCCAGCAGGATACCGGCGCCATAACGCGTGACGGTTCTAGACCACGCGGTACAAAGCTTTGCGCCAAGAGCCACCCACATACCCAAACAAAAGGCATTTATCCATACATGCTTGAATCATGAGGCCAGTCGCGGACCGCCATCACCACCAGCATGGCATCCATGATGGTGCATCAGCATGTCGGTGGGCACAACGCCAAGCCGGAAGCAATTGCCCCTCCACCCCATCCCTGCGACCAACGTGGCCAGTGGGCCGTCGTTCTGTGCCGAGCTGCAACACTGTAGCAGCTTTTGGTAGCAAGTCGTATAAGCGTGCACGCATGACTAACAAGGTAAGGTGCACAATGGCGCGACTGGGGCCAAACTGCGATGCACAAGAGGGCAAAATGAAATCCCACGCAGGGTGACCGCCAGTGAATGGATTTACTGCATCATTGTCTGCTTGAAGCCCGTCAACAGCGCCCATTAATTGCTCTATTATTTTTATTATCACTATTATTGTTTTACTATTATAACGATTACCACATTGATTCCGGCACTTGGTCAGAATAAACAATAACTCGTGCTTCATGTTACATTTACATTGCGGTTCAGCTGTTTTGACTAGCACGGTCTGACTAACCAATGGGCAGTACAGTGTAATATGCTAAAAGTGGGCACTACCAGCAAATCCTTGTTCAAAATACCGTTTGTCCGTTAGTGTAATACCGCCTAGGAGCGGGAATAAATAAAGCAAAGTACGGTCAGGCCAGGCCAATTGGTGCATCCGCACGCTTATCCACTCACGCAATGCGAGCACACACACACACGCCGGCCAAGCGAGGGAGATACCTGATGACCGGTGGTACGCTTCTTGGTCCGAAAAACACTCACCAACGGATGCCTGAGGAACAGTACGCATTAGGCTAAACCATGAGCTGCCTGGGAATAACAGCAACTACGCCTAATGGCCTAAAGCGACAGGTAATTGAACTCTATGGCCTACTTTCCTGCCTAAGTTCCAGCGTTTAGGGTTTTTTGAGCAGCAAGGCCTGTAGCCTGAGCTTTTTTATTAGCCTAAAACCAACTGAACAGTGTTAGCCATTTGGTTGGAGATCAGACGTATCCTAGTATGGCCAAACAAGGTAAAAACCACATACAAAAGGCGGGTTTTGGGCCGATTGGGCCTGTCTCACCAGCCTACTTATTTGGGGTGCAACTTGAGATTTACGGGCCGATGATGGCCGACAGTTTGCTCAAAAATGTCGTAATTAATTTCAATCATCCTCCAAGTGCCAACGAACAGTCAAGAGGGAATGAATGAGGGAGAGAAAGCGGGGAGACATTGGTGGTGGTCAGTAGGACCTCGAGTAGCCAGCTCCCTCTCCCCACCCTTTAGCCTTGTCTGGTCTGATTTCCTTTTGCAGCACTGGTAGCCTGACCTTGAGCGCCATTGTCCTCCATCTTTCACCCTCCCTGGTTTTCCTCTCCCCTCACTTGTTCCTTCTCTTTTTTAACAAGCGGGCCACACGCATACCACTTCAGCTGCTGCAACTAGGCCCAATCGTTATCGCCCTGTGCCGCCTGGGAGTTTTTTTTATCGCCATTTTTGCGTAGAGATAGATCCACCCACCCACCCTGTCCTTCGCAATAGAACCATTTTTGATGAATTCCCTCTAGTGGTTAGTAAACGCTGGCTGCACGGGATTTCGGCAGCGGTCAGACCTTACCATCGTGACTTGACTCGTTTGTCGCCAGTACCCACGGTGAGCCACTGGGAAACATGAATTTCAGAGAGCGCGAGTAAAAAAGACGAGGGGGTGGGTAAGCAGGTTGGTGAGGCTCGTGTACTACTACAAAGTATGGTCAGAGAGTCCATTAACAAGCGGTCTCTAGGTTACCGCACCCCCACGGACTGTTTCGCTAACGGTGCGCAGAAGCCAGTGCAGGTTTCTTTTGGAGCAGTCATGTACCGGTGGTGCACGCGGCTCTGTTTGGAGAAAAAGGGGGCGGAAACACAACGCCCTAGAATAAGCCTGCTATAGTCAGCAAGTGGTAATCACAGCTAGGGTACAGGTATTCAAAGGGAGGATAGGAAGAAGCGTTGAAATTGGCCTTGTGTTTGGCAGATTTTTTTCACAATAAACAGTAGCAAGGTCTTTCGGGTGTTTGGGCGTCCTGAGTTCCGCTAAATGCGCATGAACCTTTTCAAGACCCTGCAAGTCCCAATGGTGCCGCCATCCACAGAGAGTGAGCCCACAATTTTGCAGATTCACCGTGGACAACCCTTCGGTTTAATAATTAAGCCATGGACATAACGTGTGGGATAGTGTGTCCATTGAGTTCATGGCCAGCCTCTATTTTTTGTTCTTCTGATTCAAGCTGACCGACCGTTGGATGGCAAAACATTGCCGCCGTCCCACTCTTTCATTCACATTTCTTTATTTTCGGTGGCGGGCGCAAAGTCGACAGACGACGCATAGCCAGCTTATTATGGTGCCATGGCCGGATTTTATCAAGATTCATGGGATATGCAATGGCACCGCCCAGCGCAGCAATAGCGTAGACCCAAGGACCTAGAGCGGATGCGAAATAAAGAAAAACAACACTGCCTCAACTGCATGGCCAAAAACGCAACCGGAAAGGGTGGTTTTGCCTAATCGGGATGAATAATCACCGACATTGCCGCCGCATCTGCAATAAAATGTGCAGAGGGTGTGTGTGTGCAAGTATAATGATTGTCGGTCACGACAAAAGGCATGTTTTTTACAATGGGTAGTGGAGGTGTTTGGGGGTCGCATGCGATCGAAAGTCACAGTATCATGCCAATACAAGGCCTTGGAGTTGGCGCCAGCCCTTGATATACTGACCAAGGTAATGCCCTGGTGATCGTGCAAAAAGCTGTATTTTTGCACATAATGCACCATCGACCGCACAACCCCTGATGACAGTAATAACGAGCCAGAATAGGAGCAGCCATGCTTTAGGTATGAATAGCCAAGCAGTAGCCGCTGTTGCTGGTAAACTGAACGTTGGATACCAGCGACAGCTGTGGTGGTGCGCTGTCACCCACCACATATCGCGCCTGGCCAAGCGGTACCTTGGCGGTGGCTGCAGGCAGGCTAACAGGTGCTGACCCATCCAACCATCGCTAATGTCCACCTCGCCATGCAGTGTAGGTGTCAAATGGTAGGATGGGCACGTCGATGGAGCACGCGGGGGAGGCAGGTGCGAGCGTTTCAGGGCCTGCAAGCTGTCCATGGTTCCCACAACAACAAAGTGTGACCAGCCTCAATCTACGCGCTGGCATAGCATTTTGTTGTTGTTGGATGATTCAATTCATAAACCATCACACCATCCGCTGGCTTTTCGTCGCCTCGCCCTTTGTTCCAAACTGAGCCGGCATGGATTAATGCAAGACGTGCCTCTTTAGTGCACAAAAGCAGCAATGTGTCGCCGTTTATGGCTGCTGGATTCTTGTGCACGCGAAACGTCGATGGATAAAGAACATGCAAAGCATATCATTTAGGGACCAATACTCGCCCCTAAATAAAAGCTCGCTAAGTAGACTGTAAAGCAGGGCAGGTCGACTTATTGTTGTCGATAATATAAATAACCAACAGGACCAATTCTATGGTGTAGAGCTGGGATTCCAGCACCCACGGCGTGCGCACCGCCGGTTTTATTGCTGCAAAGTTTGTCAACGAAAATACACAGGGTGAGAGACCAGCTGCCGAGGAAAATGGGACAGCGAATAAACTTGGTTAAACCATCCCAATGCGGCAAGAGAACAAAGAGAGACCATGGACCAGGTCAGTTATTGCATGGTGCATTGTCAGACCTAGTCTGTGAACCTTGCAGCTCCCTCGCTTTTCTTGTTTGGTTGTTTGTCAAGGGCGCTGGGGGGGACCCTTTTCTGTGCCAACAATGCCATTGCCGTTGCCGAAACATCCGCGTACCTTGGCCTTGGGCTGGTTGGTTGGTTGGCCCACCAAATCGCGATAGCGGTAGCAGGAAGGCCCCTTAATGCCCTTGTCAGTCTTGGACGCTGGAGGTGCTGGTAATCCCAAACGGTGTGGTCTGTTTGATTGGATATCCCGCATTCGGCAGTCCATGCCTCGAACAATGGCACCGAGTGATACACAATATAAAGGTGCAGTTATCATGCGACCCATATAACTTTGGCTTGGCAATAAACAGGGAGCACAATCGCTGGGCAGTGCGGTATGAAGGCGAGAGCAAAGAGGGGGGTGCCATGCCTTTTGTTTGCCCTGCAGGCTTGGAAAACTAAAGCGCACGCGTTGCACTACAACCTTCGGCTTTGCTTTTTTTTTCTTACGTGCCCAAGACTCGGCTCAAAGATTGTCCTTTCACCCATTTAAGCGAAACCTGACCCGTTCGGCAGGGCGGAGTTTGGAGCAGAGCGCGCAACGAGAGACAGAGTGGCTTCGAACCAACGCTTCTTGTCCTACCTGGCTACATCGGGCACAAGCCCCGACGCCTTTAGACGCATCATCCTGGGAGTGAGTGCATCGCTAGCGTACACCCGCCCCCCTTGTTCGGGCCCTCGCCGCCGCGTTACACCAGCGTGCCACCATCGCGCAGTGTGAACGGTTTCTGGCATCCCTGTCTTTGTGTGGAGACAGCTCAAGAGGTGCAGTAGAACAGTCAAGTGAACGCGATCAGTACAATGCGACTGATACGCTCGCAGCCCACACTGCTCTTCTTCCCCTCACTGTATACGCAAAGAGCTGCTCATGGACCAGCGAGCACGGGTGTCATGGCGCATATCTTGTGGTCAAGGCCTTAAAATAGCCGTCATCGACGATGGACAATCCGAATGACCAACAACCGGTCTTTGCGGCACAGGTGTGACCCGCTTTATTTCTGAGCCTGCGAGATGCCCGGTGCAGGGTAGGGACGCGATCGAGCCAAAAATACAAGTAGCAAGCAGGCGATCTCTTGGTATAAGCCATGGCTAGTGGGCATCAGCACCTTTATTGTCAAGGATAACCAAGGAAGATGATGAGCCAGGGGCGGCGAAGGCTACTGGTGATCATTGCTGGTGAATGCTTCGGGTGAACCAACGCCATTGACTTGGCTCTGCCCACTAAGGTCCCACTATTTGGCATAAGAAACAAGAAATAAAGTATGTTCAATGGTCGAGCACGGATGGGCATTGACGTGAGGGAGGAGAGGGGTGCACCCAATCTACTGCCTCGTTCCTGTCCTTGACGACGATCGCTCCCGGCGCCGTCTTAATCTTTGCCAATTGGCAAAGAGGGACCGTGCAATTTGGTATGGATGGAGTAGCCAAGTGCGCGTCAAGAGCTGATGCCCTATTATGAGTGCAGCATCTGCCCGCCACTGAGCCCACCCCGCTGGCTATATACAGTAATATTAGCGGATGCGGTGGGCCTTGAGAGTACAATGGTGGAAAGCGTGTGAACCCCTTCCCCTCACCTTCCCTCTTCAAGGCAGCGCAGGAGCAAAAGAAAGATTGCGGTGGCAGCTGGTGTGGCTGGAGTGCAATAAACGAACTGCACAGCACAATAGAGGCAGGGTAAGCGCTCTAGGAAGATTTCGGGTATCACCCCCTAATAGCCCTCATCGGTTGGACCTTTTGTCCTGGGGTGAGGGGAATAGCGTTCTAGAGCCATCTGTTGCAGCCAGCATATGGAATGCGTGTGCATCGAGGCCGCCGTCGTTCGCTGCCTGCACAGTTAGGCGTTTCATCGCCAGCAATCAGGACTAGGTTGCTGCACTGCAGAGGTTGTATTGATCCTTTCTCTGCCTCGACCTTCTCCTGACCCGCTGCCAGCACCATGGTGGCTATGACGTACTTGATGCTGGCAGGCGGCACCTTGCACCCAGCCAAATCGGTGCGGAACGATGGTGGTGGGCAGGCAGAAGTAATTTGATGAGTGATGGCATGGCAACACAGAGTTTTGCGATAAAGCCAAGGCGTTCAGGAGAAGAGTATATGTATGTATGAGGTCATTTGGTACTACTACTTCTACTACCATTACTACTACTACCACTACACGTTCATCCATACATCCACACCCATGTAGAAAATCGCGGAGCCGATCACGCCGAACGTGGTGATTGGTCAACGCTGCCCTTGGCTGACCAAGGGCCTGCAGTGCTGGGAGCCCTGGAGGCTATGTGGGTGTGCAGGTATTGGCGTTGGAGTGAGACGCTGAGCTACGAAATGGTTCGTTGGCCTTTGAGACCCACGTAAAGGGGGGTTGTAAAAGGAGAGCAGGTGTTCTAGAAGGCCGTATGGCCTATTAGGTCAGCTATCACCGATTTGGACACTGGGCGCCAAGGTTGGTCCCAAATCGAGCCTCTCTTTCTCTCTCGCTGGCGTCCCAGAGCAACGGAATGAAAATCTCACAGGAATAAACATGAGAGAGAGAGAGGGACTGGGTGAAGAAAAGACGGTGCAGGCGTTTCTCATTACGTCTAGTTGACGGATACGCCTTTACACTCGGTTTGCAACAGGAATTGTACAGTGGGCCGCAACCTCAACGTGCGCGCGCTCGGTTGCCCATGGCCATTTGTTGCTATCCATGTATGTTTTCCGACCATGTGCTCATTCCTTTCCGCTTCCCCCTTAGGAGCCAGGGCTCTTGGTAGCGTGAAAAGGCCCCGTCATTGGCTGAAAGCAGCCTATGGCCCGAGTCGATGAGGTGGCTGTTGGTATCCTTGGCGGGCGTTGCCAGTGGTCTTGGCTGGCGAACCCATATCGAGACACAGGGTGTGTTTGTTAAAACACAAAATCCCGCCCAATGCTGATAACAAGGGGAGGGGGTGATGCTAGAAACCGAAAGGATTCCCTGGGTAACCAGATAGCCTACGCCAAGAGCACGCCAGTGGTTGGCGAACCCGTGAGCGGTGTTTGGTGATGGTGATGGTGGTAGGCGACCTGGGTCGAGTAGAAAATAGTAGTATTTGCCTGAAACCTCGTAGCTGCAAGGGAACACGACGATTGGCAGCGGAGGAAGGGAGCGGCCCAAAGCGTTTCTTCCTGTGTGATTGGAGAAAGGTCGTAAAGGATTGCCTCCCCGAACCAGCGCTCTCGGACGTTCCAATATAGCGGCGCTGAGGAAGGGGCCCACGTCAGCAATAGACTCAAGAAAGTTGCGGGCGCTATTAGTTTTGGTGTAGTGGTCAACTGGCTGGCACCCAGGGGGGAGTAGCTGGCGTGAGCTTCACCACGCACACACCATGATTACTGTCTGTGCGAATGCGGGTGTCGGCCCAATATGCGGCAACTCTGACCCGCACGGCAATCATATGGCGCAAGAGAAGAGAGAGAAAGTCACTTTCTTTGCCGCAATGACTTGCTGAGAGGGTGCCTGGGCGGCTCTCGCCACTGGGTACCTGTGGGTGGGGTGGTGGTGGCGGTGAGGCATATGGCGCACATGGTGGACAAGCGTGGGGCGGTTGGGCTGCAACCTGTAGCCCGGGCAGCAGCGCTTCATTGACCAGAACCCAGCTAGTTTGGTTTGACTTTTACGCACCCGTTATTCGATGTACGCTACTAGCACGCGCGTGCGGTCAGAATGGGCCGAGCGGCAGGGTCTGCGGGTACGTGCGAGTGCCCCCCTCCTCCCCTTTGCGGCCACTTTAGGCCAGCCATTCGTGCCCATTGGACTCGCTATTCTTTTGTAAGGGAATTGCAGGCGCTGGCAGCGGACTTTGGTTGCGGTGATTGGCTGTCAGGCGGGCTAGGCGCAAAGGGATGGCTGGGCAGGTCGTGAGGGCCAGTTGTGTGCGCCGCACCAGTTCCCACCGCCGCCTAGGCCAGGGCGCAGGCCGTAGTCACCACTAACTTTTTTTCCCGCGCGTCCCTTGGTGCCTGTATTTGGTTGCTTAGCGCAGTGGGCGTGGGTGTGCTGTTTTGCCCACTCGTTCGCTTGCGACCGCGCCATCCTCTAGGGCCATTCGCCCTTTGCGATAGCTACTCTATTATTATGTCACTCACTTGCTCGATGGCAAGCATGCGGGCTATTTCCGACCCGCCCTGTTGGCTGTCCCTGTTTCTCTGTCCTGTAGGCTGGGCGAGCTGTGCGTATTTCGCCTGTCACCCTCCTCCTTTACGACGCCCTGCCACAGCCCTCTTTTCCTCTGCCACCTCCCCTTTTTTTGTTACGTGCAGTTCTCTCGGCCAGCTTGCATTCGCTGATGCGGGCCAAGCCACTTCATTCCCCCTCCCCTTTCCCTTTCTGGGCCCTGCCTGGCTGATTCTGTCGCATTTCCCACCCGCCGCGCCTATTCTACTGCTGCTGCTGCCCCTTTGGGCCCGTTGCCAGTGTGTGGGCCGTTCTCGTGCAACCGCTCATCCAGACCCGCTGCTGGCGGCGTGGCAACCGCCGGCCAGTAACTAAGAAAGGCGGCGTGTGGGCTGTGTGGGAGCTACTTTTTTTCTTTCTCTTTCACCCGCTGCATTGGCGGTAGCGGGACCTACCCTGTGGTTCATCACTACCACCCACATTTCCTTTCACTCTCGCTCTCTCCCGAAAGGTCATGGCGCGGCGGATTATAAATACTCGTCCGCCCGGACCATCATCCCACCAGACGTTCCTGCCTGGCTATTACTGCATGTCACCATCACCACCACTAGCGCTTCGGTGCTCTGCGAATGCGACGGCGCAAGTGTGCTGTCGTTGTTGACTCTTTCGACAGTTTCTTTATTTTGTTTCCGCCCCTCTCGCTTTGACCGTGGGCTCCCTCACGGCTGCTCGTTTTGGCTCGAGTAGCAGCTCCATTGCCGTGGTTTGTATGTGTATGCGCCCGCGTCATTTGCCGGCCATTATTGCCAACGGCTATTGCTGCCGCTTATTCCCTAATCGTATTTTTTCTGCGGACACGCCCGCTATTGCTTGAAGCAGCAGCAGCAGCAACCTATAATTAATCCTTTCCACCCTGGCACTTCCCCCCGATACCTGCGCCATTTCCAGCTCGTGCAGTGGGTTCCTTGGCTCGAGCCACCAAGCCTTTCACCGTCCTTTGTTTTCTCTCTCTCTCCTTTATACTTTCTCCCTGTTATCGCGGAGGCGTCCAACTGCCACGGCCCTGGTTCACCCACCCGTCAGAGGTCCTCACTGACTTGCCATTGCGTGGTTGTGTATAACCCTTCCCCTGACGACCGTAGCCATCACTGTGTCTCCTTGCCTACGTCGCAAACTGACTTGGCTAGTTACTGGCCGTTGACTTGCGTATCGAATTTTGCCTTCTCAGCGCACCAGGGCTACTGTGGTTTCCTCGGCGATACATCTCCTTTTTTTCTCCGTGTCTTCGTCTACTTTGGTGTGTGTGCGTGGTTCTGACTAGTGCTATTATTGGGCTGCTGCCTCACCGCTCTCATCAGCCCCTTTACCCTCGGCAACCGCGCGGTTATATATATAGTGATATCCTTGAGTCGGTCCTTTGGGTTTGCATTTTTTTCAGCGTTCTTTGAATTTCGGGCCTAGCTTTTATTGTGAGTCGTCGCGCCATAGCCACCAGAGCAGGTAAGGACCATCAAGGGTTATGTGATGACCTTTTACACGGCTAGTGGCAAATCTTTGCTGTCCCGCTGTGTCTAGTCATAGGGAAACCAAAGGGCGCTCTGTGCGTGGCAGGTGACGCGTGACCGTTGCTGTGCGTTTATTGTCAACAATATGGTCGCGGTTGTGGCATGGTGCGTGTAAACCTGGCCATGTCCGCCGTCGTCCTTTTTTACCCCCTCCCTTCTCTTTCTTCCACTGCCTGCCTATTTTAAACCCGACATTTACCTTTTCTGTGGTCCAGGGCCGAGTATTGCTGGGCCGTCAGTGGCCCGAGTTTAGTGCAATTGTGTGTGTGTGTGCGACATATTGGTGCTAAATGTTGACAACTTGTTTACGACCAGATTGCCTGTTTTGGATATACGAGGGCGATCAGACACATTGAATACTAGTCACATTACCACTTCAACACCGCACATCATTTGGGTTTTTTTCTTCGTTTTAATGTGGCTGTCGCTGGCCCACAGGAAGAAAGAAAGGGTTTAAATTGAGCAGGCAATTTGGCATCAGCTGAAAGGTGCTGGGGAGGGGGCAATGGAAAAGGGCGCCAAGCAAAGGGACAATAGTGTATGTGTGCGTGCCTTAGTCGTGCTCGCAATGAGCGTACATGGGGCAGTGCTTCTGGCTGGTCTCGGGTAGCTAGCCAATGTTGTTCAAATTCTTTACTGACGGTCGGTCGGTGTACCATTTGGGTGCTGGTCTGGTCTGGTCTGGTCGGTGCTATGCTATGCTAGGGACTTTTTCGTAGCAAAATTTCGGCAGCTGAATCGACTCGGCCAACTTCAATTACTTTGTGCTGGTGGCCGTCTCTGCGCCGCCCTAGCGTTATTGGGGGGTTTTTTTTTGACTCAAGTTGCACGTCACGCTTGGCCTGGATGAAACACACGGGAGTGGTGGGCACGTTTGATCACGCGACCAATAACCGCCCTGGCCCATTCCACAACCCGTTACCAGTAAACCAACCACACGTACCGCTTTTTGGGCCCAGTTTTGTCGGCGGGCCGATTTTCGCCGGTAGACTTCTCTTTTATCCTTTTCGCGGCCTGTTTTATGGGCTGGGCTAGTGGTGGGTGCTAGTTGGTGGGCAAGGCCAATATCCTCTTCCCACCCGCATTCTTCCCTTAGGGGTGTGTGGCCC
Source organism: Dimargaris xerosporica (assembly GCA_027576955.1). Taxonomy (NCBI): domain Eukaryota; kingdom Fungi; phylum Kickxellomycota; class Dimargaritomycetes; order Dimargaritales; family Dimargaritaceae; genus Dimargaris; species Dimargaris xerosporica. The sequence continues at coordinate 65,650 of JANBQA010000005.1, forward strand.
TCTATACACGTCATTGCGTGTAGCGACCGTGACCGCCCGTAATATATATTTTCGGGTTCTCTCTTATTCTATCCTTCCTATTGCTGGATTCGGTAGTTGGCTGGCGACACCACTTTCTGCCCATCCCGTATATAAGCACGCCGACGTCCGCTTCGTATTTAGCCCTGTTTTGGATTGCTCTCTTTCGCACGCTACGGCCTCGTTGCTGTGTATCGCCCTCACCTTCCCGTCGCCACCACTATATCTCTGTGTTTACTCGCCATCGCTGCTGAGCGTGTGTGTGCGGGCGCAGGACCGCTTTGACCCATTGAGCCTTGTTCTTCCTTCTCCCCGTCTCTCACTCCTAGTGTGTCTCGCGCGGGTCCGTGGATGACTCGACAAGGGATGCGGACAAGGACGTGGCTGTGGTGTGTGTGGCGAGCTTGCTAAACTTGATCCACCACAGGCTCTTGGCTGCCCTCCTTTTCCTCTCCATTGTTATCACGCTGGTCCAGCGGATTTCGGTGCGCGCCTTCCAACTGCGGCTATGCAGCTGCCGCTCGTTGGTCGCCCTTTGAACCCAAGTCACACTGCTCTCGTCTTTTATTTTTATCGCTCTTCACCACGGGCGCCTGTGGACCTAAATTTGGGTGCTCCCTGTGTAATCTATTTTTATAATTTTTGTCTCTCGCTCGCATGTATTGCGTGGTGTAACGGCCACCGGATTTGACCAACCGCTGCGCTTGTTTGCGCTTTTTGCTTTATTTTTTGTACAACACCATTGCTTTCTATTATTTTTCTCGCTGAATCGCCATGGATTCGCACGATAGCTCTTACGCGGGCGCGATGCTTGGCCAAACGATAGGCCATGGGCGCTACGAGTTTATCGAACTGATCGGGGTGGGCACGTATGGCGAGGTGTATTTGACGCGCGACCGCTGCACCAACTACCTGTATGCGACCAAATGCATCCGAAAGGCGGACTTTAATACCAAGACGTGCTCGTACCGCATCGAAATTGCGATCCAGCGCCAGCTCCCGACGCACCGTAATATCGCACGCTTGCATTTTACCGAGCACTGGGACGAGTACGTGTTTATGGTCATGGAGTACTGCCCTGGCGGCGATCTCTACGACAACATTGTCAACAACCCGGTGTTCAAGGGACCGCGACACAATGGCATCGTGCGTCGCGTGTTTATGCAGCTGCTGAACGCGGTGGAGCACTGCCACCGCCACGGGGTGTACCACCGCGACCTTAAGCCCGAGAATGTGCTGGTGATTGACAATGGACGCCGCATCAAGCTCATTGATTTTGGCCTCGCTACGGACGCGCCTTGCTCGTCGGACATTGGGTGCGGATCGTCGTACTACATGAGCCCCGAGTGCCAGGGCGGGCTCGACGGGCTGTGCGCCAGCTACGATACAGCTGCCAATGACGTGTGGTCACTGGGCGTAATCTTGGTTAACCTGGCCAGTGGTCGCAATCCGTGGAACCAAGCCATCCTGTCTGATCCCATTTTCCGCGCCTTTGTCAACAACCCCGACTTTTTGAGCCACGCGTTGCCCATTACCGACCAATTCAACCATATCATCAAGCGCGTGTTTTGCCTGGATCCCAAGCAGCGCTGCACCCTGTCGGAGCTACGGCGCATGGTCAAGAACTGCCAGCATTTTATGCGTCCCGTCACCACTGAGTTCCAACCCCAGCAGCAGCACCACACCACGGTATCGGACACAATACCGCCAACGCCTTCGTCCACTGCGTCGCCAGCCACCCCGCCATCGCCTTCGGCTACCGATGCTTCCTCCCGACAGCCTACCAAGGGCGGCCATCAACCCGGCGTGGATTCCGCAACTGCTGGTAAAATGGCCACGCCAGTGGCGTCGGCAATCGAAATCTTTGCCATTTCGCCATGTTCATCGTCATCTGCTGCCGCTGCTGCAACCACGACACTACGGCCCCCGCCTCACGGCGATGACCCAAGCGATGCCGAGGTGGAGGACAATAGCTTGCAGTACCCGTTTGCGTGCAGCATGGCATCTACGGTATGCCTTGACGTGACCGATCAAACGCAACATGACACCCATCACCGCCATCCTCAACCGCGGCAATCTGCTTGTTTGAATGGCAACGACGACGACCATGACTGCAATGGAAGTAGTAGTCGGGTTAACCATGTTGAGAACGCCGAGGCAGCGTTTTATCCTGGTCCAACTTCGGCGACGTTAGCGGTCGGATTACCCAGGGAGCTGATGGAAGCCCCACAGCACCACCACAAGACCAAGGCCGTGGATGGTAAGCACGACGTTGCTGCTGCCTCCCGCATCCCGCGAGGTGGCGCACCGGTGCGCGCTCGCCATCACCTTACGGCCAAGGCAGCCGGTCTGCACTTGGACAGCGACTTGATGATGGCAATCACCAACGCTGGCAGTGGTTATGGCTACAAGAACGGTTTGTCTGCAACGATGATGGGCGACGATAGCGAAGTGGCCATGGGTGCTATGGGCAGCACGACGCCGGTTGACGATACCACCACCACTATGCCATGGTCAACAGCAGCAACGGTGGGTGCTCTCGCGGCAACGACGGCCAAAACGATTGGAGCGATGCCCGCTAGTGGCAGCCCCACGGACAGCTTCTTTTCGATGAAGACACCAATCAATAACTTGACGTTTGACGGGATGCTGTACTACACAGCCGCCCCCGCTGCAACAGCTGACTCGGGAACGACGACAGTGCCTACTCAAGTGCCCCAGCGCCACGACCACTGCTTTGTGCCCATGTCCACTACGCTGTCAAATCTCATGGATCATTCGATGGATCCTGCTGCTGTGGCGACCGAGTCTGACGATTTCATGCTGGCGGCCACCACGAGCGCATCGCTGAGTTTGTCCGCCTCGGAAGATGCCTGTCAGGTCAAAGACGATGGTGGTGGCGGTTCTGTCGCTGCCTCGACGGAATCATCGCCTGTGGGAAAAGGAGGACAAGGAGCGATGGTTATTCCCGTGGATGTGATCCTGGACGACAGCGCGTTTACCATGGTTGATATGGGCAAGGATCATTACCGCCAGCGTCACGCGGCTACTGGAGGTGGTAGTGGTACAACAGCAGCTCCAGAAGTTGGGGCGGGATTCCCGTCCTCGGCCTTTTACCCAGTACCTCCTCAGACATCAACTCATCATCATCCCACGGCAGGCGGAAAAATGGTTCCGGACTACGGGTACTTGTACAGCAACCAGTTTATCTTTTAAAGCGAAGCGAGGCGCGCATATCGTCAATATCGCTTTCTCTTTTTTGCTTCTGAAACACACACTTGTTGGATACGCTGTTGTGGGGGATTTTCTCGATTTGTACGTTGGCTATTGCGTTTTGTAGTTTGTAAGCTACCCGCTATGCTCGTATGCGCGCCGTGGTTTCCTGTGCTTTTGTTTTTGATCAGACTATGTTTTTGGCGGCCCCAATTCCATTCTTGGTTCCGCGAGCAGCTTGTACTTTTTATTGTTCTCGTTGACAACAGTAGTCACTGCCACCTGTGTGACTGTTTATTTGCCATCTTTGCCATTTGTTGATCAGAACGGCGGGTGCTTTGTTTTTACTTTTGCAGTGTGTCTGCTCCCCACTCTGGGCGCTCACCTTGAAAATTGCTGTAAACTCCATCACAAGGACACCGATGTAATAAAAGAATGAATGCGTTTGATTGCGACGCTAAGGGTGGTGGTGTGTGTGGGTCTCAGCCTCTGAATCGCTCACAGCCCTGCTGCTGCTGGTAGAGGCAACAAGAGATAGTGGGTGGCAACTACAGTGTTTCTGGACACAACCCGCTCGACGCCGGGTATACTGCAACCCAGTTTACCCGGCATGATCAAGTCAGGCTGACAGGAATGCTTTAGCATAATACTCGTGGGGCATGCAGTGGTACTCTACTAGCGAGTGAAAAAAAAAGCACGATCAGGCCATTATTTTTTTTCGTGTTGGGACACTGTGCTCATCGCGGACTGTATACGATGCAGTGTACATTGGTTCATTCTCTCAGCACGAATACGCCTGGGTCAACCCAATTTCACGTGCTGTAGTTCAAGTTGGCGTGTTTCGATCGCTTCTAGCGCGCACGGTGGTCAGGCTCGTTTACAGGCTCAACCTTGGTCCCTGGACGCCAAGTCCCTGTGGAGCCTAAGTGTGCTTGAGAGCCAGGATGACTTGCGCATTGAGCCATGGGGCTGAGAGGCAAATTTGTCCAAAAAAACAAGAAAAGCCGGAAAGTTGGCCAGCCATTGGTCAAAGTGCACGGTGGGCCAGAAGGTGCTGACAAACCAGCGGTAGCCTTGGGCCATCAGGTCATTTTAGATGTCGCCCTGCGCATTTTTTCAACCAGGACTACTACTTGAACCCGAAACGCCGTCTGCTGGGCCTACCCCATCCCCTCCTCCTCTACAGCTACGACCGCCCACAGTGGCGCCATTATCGCGTTTCCATGGCCCGCTCTGTCACCCCGGTTTTTTTCACCCCCCATTGCTGCTACTGTTGTGTGAGCGACGCTCAGCCTTGACTGGTGCCTCCTCCTCTGTCGTTTCATGCGTGCTTTTTTACTGGTCCATTGGCACACCCTCTTCTTCCCTCCCTCTTTCTCCTTCTCTCGGGTCTACCTTTGCTCCCTTACTGTTACACCTCGTTCTCCATCCGTGATCACGGCCCCCGTTCGATTGCTACGATGCCAGACACCCAGCTGCTGAAACCTGACCACCAAGGGGACTTGGACCTGTCCCGAGCGCTGCACGGCGAGAAGGTGCTAGCGTCCGATGGCGAGTTTATCAAGAAGTTGCGCTCCAAGGACAACGACCTGCACGCCGCCCAGGTCAGCCAGTACTCTTCGTTTTGGGAGGATGGCAAGCAGGCCCAAAACAACAACGACGAAAGCCGCCTGGGCCTGTACACCAAGCTGACCAACACCTACTACAACCTGGCCACCGATTTTTACGAGTATGGCTGGGGCGAGTCCTTTCACTTTGCCCGCAAGACTTACAACGATACCTGGGCCACGAGCATTGCCCGCCACGAGCACTTTTTGGCCAAGCTGGCGGGGCTCGACAAGGGCACAAAGGTGCTGGACGTGGGCTGCGGCGTGGGCGGGCCTGCGCGCGAAATGATTCGGTTTACGCGGTGCCATGTCACCGGCATCAATAACAACGACTACCAGATCGAGCGCGCCCGCCAGTACGCCAAGAAGTTTGGCCAAGAGGACCACTGCGAGTTTGTCAAGGGCGATTTCCTCCAGATGCCGTTCCCCGATAACAGCTTCGACGCTGTGTATGCGATCGAAGCCACCTGCCACGCTCCTGAGCTGGAAAAGGTGTACAGCGAGATCTTTCGCGTGCTCAAGCCCGGCGGTACCTTTGCCCTGTACGAATGGGTCACCACCGACCAGTACGACGAAAATGATCCCGTCCAGCGTCAGATTGTTCGTGACGTGGAAAAGGGTGACGGGATTCCCAAGCTGTTCTCGTACAAGGTGTGCCTTGATGCCCTACGCAACTGCAACTTTGACATCTTCTACACCGAGGACTTGGCTATCCCACACGTTGGTCACGAAGTGCCGTGGTACTCGGAGCTCGAAGGCGGCAGCATGTTCCAGTCGCTGCGTGGGTTTGCGCGGTCCAAGTTTGGCCACCTGGTCACCAACACCATGGTCGGTCTTATGGAAACCGTTGGGTTGGCACCCAAGGGCTCGCTCGAGGTACAAAATGTGCTGCTCACCGCGTCCAGAGGGCTCATTGCGGGCGGTAAGATGGGCATCTTTACGCCCATGTACTGTGTTGGTTGCAAGAAGCCCTTGAACTAAAGGATGCTATGTTCATTGGGCTCGTTCTCGCCCTGTTCATGTGTGGCAGACTAATTAGTAAATGTTTTTGTGCTCTTACGATTTAGCAGAGTGCTGAACCTACAAAGAGCAAGTAGAGGCAGAGCTATGATCAAGGGCAGCTTTGTCCTCCTTAGTCCATTCTCCTTTGGCTGCTCTACACAGACTAGCGGTAATTTCGGCTGGTTTTTTTACTCTTTACCTCTCTCTCACTCCTTGCTTAACTAACTGTTATTTAGGATGTAATAAAGTTGATACTAATGATGCTAGTCGTGTGCCATTGTGATCGATTGGTGGTGGGGGGGGGTTTGTTATGCTTTTGCCCTCAATTGACCTCTTCAACACAAGCGTCATGGCTGTAGCAGGCTGCTATCGCAGTTTAACAGTTAATACAGCTTCTTGAACGGTTTGGCCATGCAACTCATCAGGGTGTGAGTGCGCTACCACTAGATCTAATATGTTAAGGTGACTACATGACCTGCTGGTGCTGGTAAACCATCTGCTTCTACCACAGCCAAAAAAAAGATTGGCCGAGCCTGCTGACTCGACGGATTGCCTGGCCTGCACTGGTGTTTACCGTGCATGCTAACGAAAATATAATTTGACCCGCTGGCAGTGGCAGGTTTCTTGCCCATCATTGGTGAGTGACCCACGTCGGAACTGATCGACCGCCTTTGTGGGCCCACTTTCTTCATTTTCAACGAGCGACCCGTGGGCTTGGAAAGCACATTAACGCTGCTGGTGGTCGGATACCACTGCGAGGATTTGGTAAAGGACGGGAAAACGCTGGTTTTATTTGTTAGTCGCTTGTCGTCCAAGGGGTGTTTTACGGACGACAGTGAGGAGCTGGTGCGCTGCTTCTGGGAATAGACAGAACATGGCCCACATTGCGTTGGGTCTGACTGGCAGACCCAAAGGCACTGGGTGGGGAGTGGGATTCATCAAGGCGGGGCACACACGCACCCGAGGGGAGTACAAAGAGACCGGGGTCGGCTCAAATGATACGCGCGGGATGGGCGTGTTTGCTGCCAGCTGTTGATTTGGGTGTTTGGCCTGAAGAAGCGTGAACGGAACAGCGTATATGCAGCGGCCCGCCTACGTTTGTGGCCCAACGATTGGCCCCCGACTGTGCAAGCCATGGAGCGCTCGTTTGGAAGCACGAGATGAATGCTTCAACTCCGCACTACGCTGAGCTGCCAAGTTCCAAGAGCGTTGGGCGCATAAACAGCCCAGCAGTTGGTCCACATTTTGCCTGGACCAATCTTCACTCCACTAGACGCCTTGGTTCTTCGTGTCTGCTTTGTTTTCAAGGTTTTTGGTACTCTGCCCTTGTAATTTTTGCCAGCAGTTGCTTTAGTGACTGCGAGGTTTCCTGCTAGAGGTAAGTGACGAGTGGCGTCTAGACCCTGACTATCGCAAACAAGCGCCCTGGTCAGCGAGCAGCCTATGGTGGGGAACCAAGGGGGGCGAGGCCGCATTTCCAACCGTGTGGGTCCGAGCCGCGCTCCATCTGGGCATTCCAACGTGCAAACCACAACTTGCATCTGGGCGTGGACCATTTTTTTGCCTAGCCGCGTGTGCCGCTGTTGCTGGTGGTTCCTGTAGCTGGGAGAGAGAGCTGTGTGTTTTGGAGTCCTCCACTTCCTGTCACGCACTAAACACTTGTTTACATTGCCGTTTTTCTTCTTTGTTGGTTGGCTTTTGCTCCTCTTGCACTTGGATCCGTGACGACATTCCACCCACTTGACTCCTTGTGGTGCTCATTTGACCATTGATTGCCTTAGCTCGTGATTGCTGACGATTACTCATCGTTTTGTGCACAATGAGAGAAATCATTCACCTCCAAACCGGTATGTAATAGCTGCCACGGCACTTGGGACGAGTGCTCGGTGTGTTTACGCGTGGAATATTGAGCGTATGTGGGTGGGTGGATGGGGTGCAGTAAACTACACTGCAGCTGTTATGAAAAACAAACAAACCACCACACATGGGCGCTGCAGACGTATTGCCAATGGCACACGGGAAAAAATGCTGCAGCACCGGCTCGGGTAATATGCACCGGGTCGCAGGTACCAGTGCATCGGACCGTGAAAGTGAGCAGCTCTATTAGCGGCCATCTGACAGCGCATGTGCTCGATCGTCTATGTATGCATGGCTATGAATGCGGGAATGTTGGCATTGGGCGTCATCTGAACTGTTGGGGTCATTTGGCTAATGTAAATTCCACGGTGGTCAACCATTACAGGCCAGTGCGGTAACCAGGTAAGCCTCTCTTTTCCACGTCAATGTGCCTCCCTGTACCGGCGAAACTGCCCCCATGAAGTCTCGAAACTGAAATCAACACCTGGCCAGCGGATCCTCTGCGCCTAATATATATCCGTCACTCGGAACTTTGTACCTTGAACTTTGTTCAACCTCATAACTAAATTTGACACGTTCACGGACTGGCTGTCTGTGGTCTTTTCTTGGGCGTTGTTGTCTACTCGCTTAGATTGGTGTCAACTTTTGGGAGACCCTGACCAAAGAGCATGGCTTGGACAACTCGGGCAAGTACGTGGGCGATAACGACAACCAACTAGCCAAGGTAGACGTCTACTTTAACGAAGCCCAGCATTTGAAATATGTTCCCAGGTACGCTGTATTCCTTTGCCATCGATGGGCTAATCGAGGAATTGGTCCTTCGCTAGATCATCACGCCCACTCATTTCTATATTGACCTTGAAAAAAAGAAAGAAAGAAAAAAACATAACCCTCATGTGGCAATGCAACATGGCTTGTATGCATTCCTTGCTTGCTTGGTTCTCCCCCACCCCACTCCACCCCGCCCGCATTCTTTTGCTTGCGGTACTAGATCCATCTGTGTGGACTTGGAACCTGGTTCCCTCGATCAGATCCGCTCGGGCGAGCTTGGCTCGCTCTTCCGCCCGGACAACATGCTGCATGGGGCCACGGGAGCTGGTAACAACTGGGCCACTGGCTACTACACGGAGGGTGCTGAGTTGATTGAGTCGGTGTTGGATGTCGTTCGTTTGGAAGCGGAACGCTGCGATAGCCTTCAGGGCTTTCAGGCAACCCACTCGCTGGGTGGTGGTACGGGCTCCGGGTTTGGGTCGCTGCTGATCCAAAAGATCCGAGAAGAATACCCCGATCGTATGATGGCCACATTCTCAGTGGTGCCATCCCCTCGTGTGTCGGAAACCGTGGTGGAGCCCTACAATGCAACTCTGACGGTGCACCATTTAGTCGAAAATTCGGACGAGACCTTTTGCATCGACAATGAGGCGCTGTACAACATTTGCCACAATACCTTAAAGATGAAGTCGCCCACCTACAAGGACCTGAACCAACTGGTGACCCGGGTGATGAGCGGTGTGACCACCTCGCTGCGCTTCCCTGGTCAGCTCAACTCGGACCTGCGCAAGATGGCGGTTAACTTGATTCCTTTTCCGCGTCTCCACTTTTTTATGGTGGGCTTTGCCCCGTTGACAGCCAGTGGCTCGCAGGATTTCCGCACCCTCAAAGTGAGCGACTTGACCCAGCAAATGTTTAGTGCCAGCAATATGATGGCTGATGCGGATCCAGCTACGGGCCGCTACATGACAGTGGCGTGTCTGTTCCGCGGTAAGGTGTCAATGCGTGACGTGGAGCAGCAGATGATCGATATTCGCAACCGCAACAGTTCGGGCTTTGTGGAGTGGATCCCCAACAACATGCAAACGGTGTGCTGTGATATTCCGCCCCATGGCATGGATATGGCGGCGACCTTTATCGGCAACAACACGTCCATCCAAACGCTGTTCCGACGTGTCCAAGAGCAGTTCTCGGCCATGTTCCGTCGCAAGGCCTTTATCCATTGGTTTACCGACGAAGGCATGGACGAGTTGGAATTTTCGGAAGCTGAATCCAACATGAACGACCTCATTTCCGAGTACCAGCAGTACCAGGATGCGACAGCTGACGAGGAGATCTACGACGAGGAGCCCGTAGAGGAAGAGGGCTACGAGTACACCGAGGAGCAATAGTGGCTGCTGTGCCTGCACTTGAAAGGCCTAACAGCTGCAAGTGTAGCACAGGAGGCATGTGAGGCGTGTACTTTTGAGCAAGAAGAACGCGTTGGAGTTGAAGACAAGTCAAGATAGGTTAGACTGTCGCGGTGTAAATGTCGTCAGCGACTCAATATGCGTGTGCTTCTAAATTGTTTGGTGTGAGTTTCAAGCCCTCATCTGCTTTTGCTCAGGACGCCATATTGCAAGCGTCTTGGAGTATTCGTTAGCTGCGGGTATTGGCTTGCGTTACAATGGTATCGTCAGTAGTTCGTATGATTTATAGTTTGCTTGTGTGGGTGGTTCTGTTTCGGTCTTAGCAGAGCATGCTTGCTTTCTATGAGGCCTAGCTGGGCGGGTATTCTCTACTTTGCGTTGGGTTTTTTGTTGGTGATGAGAGTGCTCCCAGTGTGTGTGTTTATTCATATTTATTTTACTTTTAGTATAAACTTTAGCCAATGACGATGAATTCCAGTGTTAATGCGCAGGTGGATCAATGGTGCAGTGGCTCTGTACCATTTTTTAAATAGCAGCTGGGATGGTTTACCAAGTGGTGCGATGGGTAAGGTGATAGCTTGGCTCGCACGAATAGACCACCCAACTGTGGTGCTGGGATAACAGGATAAGGGCAAATATGAATAAAGATTTTATTCCTAGGACTAGTGTAGATGTTGGATAAGCCAAGGATGGGGCGATGAATAAAAGAACGCAGTGGTTGAAATGGAACCGTATCTTGGAAAACAGTGGGCGAGACTAACACGAAATACCCGTAAAAATACATCAGCGGTTGGTGAATGAAGAAATCATGACACTTAAAGATCATGGGATCTTTGCTACAATTGCAGTCGTATGAGCATTCCCCCCACACATCATGAGTGTGGTTGCCCAAAAATCGTCGCCAAGGGGCGCTTATCAGTGTCAGGGTATTAATCATCCATATTACGGATTGAAAAAGAGATGAGAAAAAATGGCTAGATTGACAAATATGTCGATAATAAAAGGTTGAAAAGAGAGGAGACGAATGCTTCTAAAGTGTTATCCGCTTGATAGCAGGGCACACTCGCCAAAGTGATGCAAAGTGAGTGCGGATAAAAGAAGAGGTAAACAGTGAGCAGTGGGTGGAGCAAACCAGTTCATCTGCTGTGCTACCGCTTCCCACACACACATACTAATCATTGGCCTAATGGCACGGGCAGGTGAAATTAGACACGTCGGTTAACCGTTTCGTCAACAGGCACCCGTGTATATGGTTGTGATTCACGGCGTCGATAGCGACGGCGCATCAAGGCCACCTGGCGTTTGCGGACCAATCGGTCTCGTTGAAAACCCGTGGCACCAGATGATCGCAAACCACCAACATTAGCAAGTGTCGTGTCAGCGACGGCATTGTTTTCCTTGCCATCCCCACCCACCGCAGCAGTAGCATGCTTGCTGTTGATGTTACCACCCCGGCACTTGGTTTCGTTCATTGGACACGCCTTATTCTTTGATTTGTCGGCAGAGACAACTACAAAGTGCTTGGCCTTGGTTTGGGAATCCGCCGCTTTTGGGTTGGTCGAGGATTTAGCCATAAAGGCCCAGGCGTCGGTGGATTTGGTCGCGGTAAGGGATCGGAAATGCCCCGTCCCACTGCGGTGACTGTTGGTAGTACTAGCCGATTTAGTGGTCAATACACGGTGGTTGCGTTTGTTGGCAGTTGTTTTGGGATTGCGATCTTTGGTGGTGCGTGGTACTTCAGCTGTAGCTGCCGTTTCAAACGATGCTACAATATTGCTTACTTTGGATCCACCAGACTTTGTGGACTCGTTAGTCGCCTTGGTAGCGAGAGAAGCTGACTTGTCTACTAACGGTCGGGTATCAGCGGTGTCTAGCGACGCGCTAGAACTATCGGCCGAACTCAGACTCTCGCCATGACCGTGGGCATAGCTAGAATCACTAGTTTCGACACTTTTGGTCAAAGGCTGAGCCAAGAGTTTGGTCGGCGACTGCGAATGGGATGCTGGTAACGAGGTGGTTACCGATGATTGGGATGACTGACTATACGTGCGACGCTTTTTTCTGGCCGGTAGAACCAGGGTTTCCGACAGCGTGCGAAACAACGAAGGCTGATGCTGATTAGCGCGCTGTGCACGAAGCGCTGAAGCAATGGTCGGTCGGCGGTAGCTGGGAAAAGCGGCAGTCGTAGTCGTTCGTCCCGTGATGACTTTGGCTTTGGCACGTGGTGGGTATTGGGATAGGGAAAGGGTATCGCTACTACTGGCTGCCGCTTTGGCCTTTTTTAGTACGTTAAAGATGCCCGTCGGTGCCTTGTCCAGCCGCACTGTGGCATCGAGCAAAGGTTTAGGTAGTGGAGATGAGGCACGGCGTTTGAGCGGGCGAGATGGTGCATCGTCGGTGGCGGCCAATACAGCGGATTGGGTCAATGGACCATCAGGGTTAGAGTCAACTGTGGATGGCTGACTGGGCGGGGTGGTCACAACCTCAGTGGCAGTCGATTGCTTAGTTGTGGTCATGGGAGAGGCCGGCGCAGAGTTGCTAGAAGGTATTTTCTCTGCGGCAGTGGGCACAGAGGTGGGCTTGGGTTGGCCATTGACCACAGCAATCCGCTGTGGTGCATGATTGGTGATGAGAGGCGCGGAGGGCACTGAAAAAAGCGTCGATATGTCTGTAGTTACTCCGTCATTGGCCTGCGCAGCAGCCTCCTGTTGAGCCTTGATTGCAGCCAATTTCTGACGCCGCAGCGCAACCGTAAACCGACACACCGCTGGCTTGTTAGAGTTGTCGGCACCAGCGGCACCAATACTCAGGTACTTGCGCGCCGTTGCCGAGAGAGTATCATGAAACGCTGAGAGCCTAGTCGGGTAAGCCTTGCCGTACGCTTTGTAGCACTGCTTGGCCATATCGCGCACTTTTGGGGCGGAATCAAGAATGGCATCCTTGATAGCCAGCTCCACAGTATCCAAGTGCATTGCGTTCAGCGCGTCAGGGGACGCTGACTGCACCGTGGTTAAGACAAACTCTACAGCACATTCGCGTAGGGTCTTATTAGTGCTCTTGAGAGCCTCGTGGTACTGCGACAATGCTTCAGTCATCTGGCAGGCCCCGATGAGCCCGATCATGCATCGCTTCGCTCGGGTAACAAACACTTTGTTGGTGCGGCTGCATAGTTTCATCAATGCGGGGACAAACACATCGATCAATACCGGTAAGGGCTTGGCCACTGCTTGGCCAAACGCTACCACCAATTCCACCGCAGAACCGGACAGTCGGGTGCGTTCAGTCAGCAGCGCATCTGTTAGGAACGGGGTGGCCAGGGTCGCCAGTTCGGAATGAAAGCTTGGGTACGCTATAGCGCCGCCTCGCACCAATGCAGCCAGTGTGTTGATGGCATCATCGATGAGACGCCAGGTTCCTTCGCCTTCCTTGGCTTGGAGACCTTGGCGGACGGCAGGGAGATAGGTCTCAAGGTCTGCCGCTGAGGAGACCTGGTAAAAGCATGCATATAAGCCAAATATCGCATTGCAAATAGCCATAGATTAGCCTGTGGCTCTTAAAGGCAAGTGAAGATGGTCTTCATGTTTGCTTGTGTTCACAAGGACAGAAAAGTTGATTTTGGAAAACATGGTAATGCTATCAAACGCGGGCTAATCTATCCAACAAAAAGGAGAGGGGAAGGAGCTTACCTTGAGTTCTTGCGGCAGCTCGGTCGACATGGGCAGTTGCGAGATTATAAAAAGAGAGCAGTTGGAAAATGGCCAAGCCAAGACTAATGTTTGAACGACGCGGAAAAATAGGTGAGCGCTAGACAGATGGTACGAGCCAAAATCGAATGTGGACCAAGTTGCCGCTGTGGATAGCAGGGAAGAAGAGCCAGGTGAAGCCAAGGCACACGCTTCTCTATACCCGAAGCGTGGTGAAAGATAGAAACGGTTTGCTGGTTTAATGCTGGCGTGGAGAATACCGCCGTAAAGTGGTTGGAAGGCGGTGCAACGCAGGTAGTATTTGGAGTTGCGCGGGCAATGGCGGTTGGAATTGGGATGCTAAGCAATGGAGCTAAAAGGGTGCCAACTGATTGGCAGTGGCGAGTCAGGACGGATCAACAAATAAACGCACAACGCTCAGTGAATGAACAGGTCTTGAACAGCCTATGGCAGATTGCAACAGGCTAAGCTAAGACGCCAGCGGTTAGATATATGGTAAGGACGCGTCACTTGGCCAGTGGACGGGTGAAGAGTACAAGAGAGAGAGAAATAAGTAGGTATAGGGTGCATGTGCAAACGAGAATTAGCAACAGGCCGTCCAAAGCGTGACAACTAGGGTCTTATAGCCAGGGCGCGTGCAGTCCATGGCCTTGTTTTTTTTTACGTTGCTGCTGATAATACACCCCAACATACCTCTGGACGACATCCACAAAAAACAACAATCACTGGCAATGGAACTGAGGGCATCTGCGGGCTGCCTTCATCCCTGACCGCTGATTGGATCACCAAGTAGGCGCCCGTGACCAGACTTGCCAAAACATAAACAAAGGCCCAACCAACCACCAGCACCAGGTGAGGTTTTGGGGCAAGCTATAAAAATAGCCATTCAGGGGCTTGGTCATGGCAGCCATTAGCGAAAAAAGAGTATGGTGGTGCTGGACCAAGTGGGTTTTATTGCGCACTTGTCTGTGCCGTTATTTAATCGTTGCTGGATCCCAGCAAAATTTTTTGGGCATGGATTGAGAGAGCGCGTCGAGCTCAATCATTTCCTAATGGCAGGACAGGGGGAGGGGGATAGTGTCAATGGTGCAGGCATTGCACCAGCAGACCATCCTGCACAAGGTACGTTGGTTAATTATAAACTACGGGACAGCGTTCTGGTCGAACAGGCTGCCAACCTGGCTAACTTTCCATACTCACCACCACCCTTCTCACCCTCTCCCAACCTCAATTCTATCCCAGGGTCTAGCATTAGGTAGGCTATAGAATACAGCTTACCTCGGAGCTCAGCGTCATATTGATACACGTCATGTTTTCCTTGATCCGTGTCGGCTGCGTTGACTTGGGAATGACCACTGCATTGTGCTGCAGCCCCCACCGCAGCAGCACAATTGGAAGACTGCACTGGTGGCGTTTGGCAATACGATCCAGGGTTGGCACGGGCACGGATCCATCGAGCAACTCACCCTGACCCAAGCTGGAGTAGGCCTGCAACTGGATGCCGTGGGCCTGGCAATACGATATGAGTTCAGGCTGGTAGTACAGTGGGTGAAACTCTATCTGGAGTACGCTGGGAATTATAGTAGCAAACGATAGTAGCTCATTCAGGTGCTGAATCGTGTAATTGCTCACACCAATGCAGCGTAGCTTGCCTTCAGTTTGAAGCCTTTCAAGCGCTCGCCAGCTTCCTTGGCGGTTAGCCCGGTTCTTGTCGCTATCATGAGGTACCTTTTGGGTACCAGGCCAATGGATCAGATATAGATCAATGTACTCGAGTCCCAGCTTGTCAAGCGAGCGCAGGACGGCGTTGTAGCACGCGTCGAAACCCTGGTCGCGCGGAGCCAATTTGCTAACCACGAATAAGTCGCGGCGGGTCACGCTGTAGGTGCTATAGTCATCGAATATCTTGCGCAAGGCCTTGCCGATGGCTGCTTCGTTTTGGTATACGGTGGCAGTATCTATTAAGCGGTATCCCTGGCGAATAGCAGTTGTAATCACGGTATCAACGAGGTCTTCGTCCTTGATGCGGTAGGTTCCCACCCCAATCTTTGGTATGGCAATGCCGTTGTTCAAGGTGTAACACTCGGGAGCCATTGCGCCGAGCTTTTGTGCGCGGTGGAGGCTTCTGCAGTGCAAGGCCAACAAAAAAACGCCAATGACAATAAAATGAAACCGCTTTGACAATAGCGTACCCAATTACTGAGGTGCACTGCTGGCCAGGGATGCCAAGAACATAAAGTGAGCCGCGCTGGAGTGAATTCGCGGCATTTGTCTTTAGTTTTTCAGCGCAGCAGGCGTGGAGCACAGCTGGGCAGAGCAGCTGTTCCCGTGATCTGACGTTGGAACCTGGCCGTTTATTGTCCCAGCCGCGTCACCCCTTCTTGCCTTTTACGACGATAGCAGGGATAGCGAGCGAATTCAAGAAATGAGGCCCTGTTGGTGCCCTTTCGGCATTGCACCAATCCGCGACATAACTTTTGCCATTCCAGCCTTGCATTTCTCAACTTTTTTATAGTTTTACTTCTATTGGTGGCACATCCTTGCTGTTCCGTCAAAGGCCTAGAGCCTTGGTACGTATTCCTGCAGTAACTTCCCTACCACACCATGCTTGGTTTGGGTCCGCTCCGATCACAGCTTCTCCGAGCGTCGCGACCAAACTCCCATTGCCGCCTGCTGACGTTATCTAATGGCTTGCAGTGGTATCCACGACAAGCCTTGTCTAGTAACGGGCAAGGGGCCCTATTGACTCGGGTCACACCGTCCTGTGCTCGATTGCCCTGGCCCCAGCGATCGTTTGCATCCACGACCAACTCTAGAGACCATCACACGGGGAATGGAAAAGAAGGCCAAAGTAGCAGCAACAGTAGTAGTAAAAGTGAAGGGGGTGGTAGGAACTCGGGCCATTCGTCGTCATCTTCGGCGAGCAGACCGTCGCTACTGAGCATGGCTGGCATGAAAGAGTTGGCCCGCAAGTACGGCAAAATTGCGACGCTGGTATACTTTGGCGTATCTGTGATCGATCTTTCGGCGTGCGTGTGGATAGTCCGTGCAGCGGGCGAAGCCAAGGTCAAGCAGATTGAGGATTGGGTCATGGAGCACCTTGGCAATTGGGCCATTGTGGGTCGAAGCCCGCAACAGGTATTTGACGAGGCACATGGGACCAGCGCTGCTCAGGACAGTAGCAGCACGTCGTCATCGTCGACAGTGACGGCTCCCGATGCCGCTGATAACCAAGGTGCGGTGGCGACAGGCGGCGGTCCCAGCTGGACGTCTACCTTTGTGATTGCGTACAGTATCCACAAATTGTTGGTGCCTATTCGAGTACCCATCACCGTTTTCATTACCCCTTCGATTGCTGCTCGCTTGCGACGGATGGGATATTTTCTGCCCAAAAAATAAGCACAGGGGTTTCGGTTGTCATTTCGTTTCACTACATCAACTAGGAATGGCAGCCATGTCGTTGCGACTGAGGAATACCAGTCAGCTGAGCTAATTGAGTTGAAAACTTCAGAACTGCCATAGCGTCTAGATCTCCTGGTCGAACCTGCACCACTCGCCCAAGTCAATAAATGCTGATATGTTTTCTCCCTCTCCCAGCGAAATTGACGCTGTTTACAAGCATGGCATTTTTAGGCAACTTACCCTGGATGACGTTTTACGGCTAGCATTGTGCTGGTATCAAAAACAATAGGTCTATCACAAACTTCCAGAGAGTGGCACTCCTCTTGTTGCAATGATATAATTATGAAGGGCCTACAATCGATTCTTTGAATTACATTTGATGTTTATAAATTTTTTATGTTGGCTAGAAACAAAACCATTTATACTAAGTCATAAGGGCTAACCGGAGCACTGACACCGGCACTGCTGATAAAAAATGTAAAAAGAAAACGAGACAGTAATTACAAATGTTCGTTAGTGGTTGTTCAAAAGACACTTGCTTCGCGCAAAGACCCGTGTGCACCGGGTATTCAAATATCGAATATGCCATACGCGGTAAAGAAATACAAAACACATTTGGCAAGCAGCCTTGCATGCCAGTACGGACAGGCACCTGAATCAGGCGCTTAGTTCGTGGGAGTGGCCTTGGGCGCACCGAGGTCAATACCCTGAGTTTCCATCGTGGAGAGATCCCCAGTGTGGGCTTGCTGCTGCTGTTGGTAGTGGTGCTTGCGCCCACCGGTAACACGTTGGCGCAGCTCGCTCCACAAGACCTGGCGCTCCGACTGGACGCCACCCATCACCGAGGAATTTTCCTGGGCACGGCGGATGAGGTAGGGCATCACTTCTTGCACGGGGCCATAGGGAATATACTTGTACACCTGGTAGCCAAACTGGCCTAACGAAAAGGTGATGGCATCCTGCATGCCCATCAATTGGCCAAACATGACTTTGTTGGCATTGATGGGGATGCTGTACTTTTCCATCAGCTGGCAGGCGTTCTTGACCGATTCATAATTGTGCGAGGCCACAAACAGCGCGGGCGAAGCAAACGACGGTGAATCGGTTTCAGCGGCGGAAGCCGGGCTACGCGCCGCCAGCTGTTCTTGGCGGCACCGGTGAATCTCATCGATCATGTACTTGACACCGCTGTTGAAGCTGTGGTGGGTGTCCTCGATGGTTTCGTTGATGGGATCGGGAATACCCAAGGTGGCAGCGCGCTTGCGTTCGCTAACCATGTAGGCCCCGCGCACCAGCTTGACCGCAAACTGGAAGCCCTCACGTTTGGCCCGGGTGGCATCCGACACGAGCTTTCGGTACCCGTCCTTGAGGTACATTTGGTAGGTGTTGAACACCAACGGGCCGCGCTCGTCGTCCAAGCGGTTAAAAGACTTGGCCAGCGCCAACGCCACATGGTCAATGGCCGGCTGGAAGTAGGACTGCTCCGCATCAATGCTGAGGCGCACATTGCTGGCGTCCGCCAGCTCGGCGAGCTCAAAGGCACGCTTCATGGTCAGCCGGTAGTCCTCGAGGTCGTCGTAGGAGAGCGACTCGTAGGTGTACGGACCCGCTTGGCAGGTCATGCGGGGTTGTTGGGCCAAGGACGAGGTGACCGCATCGGTTACCACCATGGGGCCAGGTGCGACGTACAGCTGCTGAGCAGCTGGGTTAGCAATCGACAGCACCTTTTCAACATCCGCCCAATCAGCATCGACTACGGCTCCTTTCTGGGAGCTCTCAGCAATCGACTGCCAGAGTTCGCTAATGAGCTGGTTGCTCTTGGTCGCGTTGTCCGAGGCCAAGTACCCGGGCAGCTGAGAGGTCATATGGTAAAACTGCTCAAATGTGATGCGTCCGTCGTGGTCAGCGTCCGCAGCGACAAACAGATGGCGCAGGCCATAGTGCAAGTTGGACAGGCGCTGCAGGAGCATCGGGGTCGAAATGCCCGTGATCTTGACCGCGGAGAAGCTACCGGGATGCGCGCTGGAAGTGACGATGCACTGCTTGAGGAATGCGGTGGCCTGATCAGCGCGCTGGTTCCAATTGTAGCGCAGCTCTTGTTCGTCACAGTTGGCTGCCAGATGGTCAATGTCTACTTCAATGGCAAAGTCGAGCATTGCGCCCACGCTGGACTGTTTCAATTTCTTCATGGTATCGACGACCTCCGCATCGGTCTCACCGCCGCAAAACTGGGCAAAGAACGTGCGCTTAATTACCCAGTAGGCCGCGGGTGACAGACGCAGCTTGTCCAAGGCGTGCAGCACGTCGGGTGCCATCGATGTCAGCGTCTCGATAGTGCACGCCTTGTACACGAGCATGGACACCAGCAGCTCGTAGGTGGACTTGTCCCGTGTGGCTAAGCGCGGGTCGGCGTGCAAAATTTGCTGCGCCGATGGAATGGACAAGGGCGCCTCGGCCGAGGAGTACTTGGGGATGACCAAGGGCGACGACGCGCTGTCAGTGTACAGCACCGAGTCCTTGGGGTCGGCCAGCAGCCAGTAGATGCTGCCGATCAACAGCGAGAGAGCGATGATGGCCCCCGTAGGGTCACCGCTAGTAGTCACCGATGAAGCATGGTCACGGGTAGAGTAGTGCGACTCTTGTTGACCCAACCGGGCTGCTGCAGTAGCGAATGCAGACGGAACGCCGAGCACCGCGGGTCGCGCGCCGAGGTTGGCAGAACCAACGAGAGGAAACGATGGGCGATGGCTGATTGCAGTGCCAGGCTGGACGCGCGGTGCGGTGGCCAACGAGCGGTGCGAGGCACCAGCGAAGCGAGCAGCAGTGACCCGGGAAAGGCCAGTCGAATTATTAACAAAAAGGGACTTACGGAAAGTCGGGCAAGCGGACACCACTTGTCTGTACATTATCCGACTGGAAGACTATTCAAATCCGTCGGGAATAAGGGGGCTCCACGAGCAAAAGAAAGTAAAGTGTGAAAGGGAAAAAAGAAAGGATGAAGGAAGAAAAAAATACTGAAATATAATGCGCAAAAACTTTCAGCAGTACAAAAGCTATAAGACGACCTATACGCGTTATAGCCAGTTCACTGGTTGGATAGCATACACGAAAAAAATAGTGCACAGCAGAGTAGTGCTGACAGTGGTTACGTCAAAGTTTAAAGGCGGAAAAGCCAAGGTTTTTATATGCACCTCGGCACACGCAGGCGGCGGCGATACCCTCCAGAATGGAGAGATGGAGAATGCAGGGGCCCGTGTGTATGCGGATGGGTGGCGGGACGTCCAGATGTCTGACCGCGGGAGAAAACGGATCAAACTTGAGACGCGAGGGATGGGACTTTAGGAAGGCGTGGGTTGATGGCAGTAAACCAGTGCAAAATAGCCGTGCAATCGGGTTGACGATGAGCCGGCTGTTATAATAATGACTCACTCGCGTAAGCAAGTTGATAAAGGTAGATAGGTGTTCTCCAAAGTGAGCAATTACCTCACGATCGATGAGGGCCGATTAGGTCAACCGCACCTATAAAGCGGGGGCAATGATTGACGTATGTCGTGCGTCCACAGGGCCAAGCACGAACCAGCACTTTGAGAGCGTTTACGTGTGGCGAAGCGGGTTGCGCTCGATGAATGCGAGGAGACCGTGTGACGCCACACCAGCGTGCAAGTGGCTGGCGACCAAGGAGCAGAAAGCAATCGGAAACTATAGGGCGATCTGAAACGGTGCCCCTTAAAAAAGTAGCCGTTAGCTGGGGTTCCCCAAATACGGCAAGTGAATCACAAGACCGAGGCAGCGGCTGCAGGCGTCACGTCGTGTGCACTGAATCGCATGCAGAGCGCACTAGCAAAAGCGAGCGGTGTGGCGGGTTGAAGTGGTTGCCTAAGCTCAATTCAAAGAGTCGAGCAATAATGACCGGGGGAATGGAAATAATATGCCCATAACCCTATCCTTAATACAATGACAGCCGTTAGTACTTTGCGCCGAGCTAGGCTTTTTGGGAGGTACAGAGTCAGACCAGGCAAAAATAGAAAGCCACCCGGTGTGACTGGCTTCCAAAGCCACTGACGTACCCAAAGTCAAAACCTAAAAGCGCCCTCAGCTAGCTTACCTAACAACCTGATCACCCGAGCAATGGACTTGAGCGCGTCAAGCAAACGAATGGATGTGCGCACGGGATAGGGGAAAGCCGCGGCGCACAGTAGAAGAAAATAAGAAAGAAGAGCGGAGAGGATAATGGACAATGCGCGTACAATAGTGCAACGCAACACAAGACTACAAAAAGCAGTCACAGTGTAATAGATGTGAATGGAAATAGTGGCCCAGATATTGAATAGGGCGCGCAGAGGGGGGCTGCGACGAGACGAGGGAACAAAAGGGAGCAAGAAAGAAGTGCGCAATGGCAGCGATAATGGCGAGCCGTAAGTGTCCAGGGCAAGTGGCAGATGGGCAGCGAAATTTACGGATGCAAAAATTTTATACGGATGAGGAGGCATGAAGGCGGCAAGGGGATGCACGCCCTTAAATACGTTGGCAAAAGGCGGTCACAAAAGTCCAATCGCCGCCTCATAGCACACGCCCTCAGGTGGAGAGCGGAGAGACAGAGAGAGAAGGGGGTAGCGACCTGGAAAAAAATTGGTGTGTGGTGCCACAGTATGCGCGGTCACCGGGGATCAAGGGATAAGGCAGCAACGCGCAATGCACAGTAAATAAAAAAAGGGGGAGGTTGGTCAAGGCGAGGCGAGGCGAGGATCGATGAGTGGAAGGAAAAAAGAGGGGGGGGGCTGGCGGGTTGATCATAGGGTCATTGGCCACAGAAAAATTGGTCAGGAAGGCCAAGCGGACGACCTATTTTTACCCGTCGTTGGTTGTGCTGACAAAGCCTGCGCCCCTTTCTCCTTGGCTTCGGCTCATCTTTGAGGAAGTGGATGGCTCTAATCCAAGATGGTGACAGACACGCACCTCATATGTGCGCGTTGTTTCGACTACCGTACCTAAAACAGCTGTGGATTAAAGGCGCGGTGTGCAGGACTGAAAAACAAGAGCGGCCCTCCTCATACCCTTTTGACCTCGCCCTGGCAACAAAACTGGTTCTCTAAGCTAAAGCGCGGTGCATCACCCAGCCTGTTGTTATTGTTGCAAACCGATCCCGTGGTTTAGCGTGCCAATCCATGGTCTGAGACATCGAAATAAAAAAAGCGAAATGCTCAAGGCCATGCATCAATGCGTGTATGCGTGAAGGCCCAGGGGATTTTCGGGAAGTTACGGAACGAGCGGACGATTTCAGGATAACCACACAGTCCAAGGTAGAGTTTGGCTGTCGAGACTTGGACATTTTTCCGCACTCTTTTTCTCAATCACTTGGTTCTGGACTGGTATCTGAGGGTGGAAACAAGCAGCGAGGAGGCGGAAGAAAAAAAAGGGGGATAGGCTGAGCAACAACGATAAGGGTGCAGGGAGACATTAAGCCAAAACAGCGCCCACTGGTTTTTTTTCTTTCGCTGTGGTTCAGTCGTGCCCACTGCCAATGCACTGGCGCCCATCCGCCAGCATACAGTCCCGTGCAGCGCAGTTGGATGAGATGCGCTTTGCAGCTGCATTGCCAGTCACAGATCGACACGACGTGCTGGGGTCGCGAGTTGAGCGAAGGAGGGGGAGAAAGAGAGTCGACGAGGCAAAAGGGCTCGTTGTGGTGGCGAAAGGCACTGCGAAGGCTCGGCACAGGTCACGGGTTGTATTCTGTGCGTCCTGCGCGCATTCCTTGACCGTCAAGTGCGCCAATAGATGTCGGAGCAGCCATTCTTTATTTCTATGCGCCCATTGCGCTGAGCGAAAAAGAGTGAGATAAAAAAGAGGAAGGTGGGGAGGTATGGACAGCGTTGCTCTTTTTTTCGTAGTTTCATTGGCGGCATGGTCCCTGCCACTGGCATGTTCAGCGGCCATATCAGCCCCACCCCTCCTCTTTTGTTGCTGCAAAGCAGCTGGTTCTAGTAAAAGCCTCGAAATGAAAAAAACGCCAAGCATGCATGTGCCTATCGCTGTGCGCAATCAGGCAGCAGGTAAGCAGCTGAAAAAAAGGGGGTACAGAGCGGGTTTCGCGCACTACCAGCAATCATGATTGGGCGTGGTGTGATCGTCAAGCAATGGTTGCCAGGTTTGCCCTTCTTTTGTCTGCGATAAACGGCCCATATGGCAAATAAGAAAGCAGACGTGGGCGTGATAAGCAGCGGTGCTCCGCGCGGTGTGGCGGTAGCGTGGGGAGCACTCGGTGCAATGTGAGTGTGCCTGACTGGAAGGCAAACCATGCAACCAAAAAAAGGGGCGCCAAAAGGTCCCTGCCAATAACACTGCTGACAGAGCCAATAGGTGTGACACTTTGGTATGCATAGCAATAGCAGCCGCAGGGTGGACGCGCCGAGAAAGTTTCACGACGCGGTGGGCGAATGGATAGATAGACGGGTACTCTGCGGATGCTATACGAAATAAGGCGTGGAACGTGCGCATTAGTGCAGAAGCAGAGAGGAACGCAAGCCGAAATAATGAACAACGAGCTCGGGCTACCTTGGTTAGCGGGGTTGGTGGAAGGCGAGATGCACACGGCTCATGACTGCCTACCCATTGGCTGGTATATTTAGCGCCCGCGGGGCCTGAAGGGATTTGCTTGTTGCTCGCAAGGATGAACTGACAGGTAGGAGTGGACGCAGCGAATCGCTCGCTGGGTCAGCCGGGCCCAACCAGCATGGAGCGTTCGTACCTGGCCCACATCTAATCATGTACCGTCGAATAGACGACGTGCAGAGCGCCCACGGTGGCAGCTATTGGCGGCGATGCGTAGCGCCGGTCTCCAGAACTGCCTTTGATTGTTTTGTTGGCTTGCATTGGCAGTTCCTAAATGGGAAGATGGGAAACGTTGATGCCACACAAGTGGGTAGCTACGCTAGCTTTAGGCACGACGCATGTTGACCATGGTAACAGGCGTGTTCGTTCGTCGCTCTCAGATGAGAGAGGGAAAGAGAAATGAGCTGTCAGTGTGTTTGCTGATAAGAAAATTCGGCTTTGGAAAACAAGGTTTTTGATCTCAACGCCATGGGCGCCTGGCCAGTGGTGGTACGCTTGGCTGGGTCTTTGGCCTATGCCTGACTCAGTGACCCAGTTGCCTTGGATGCTAGCACCATCCCTGTAGCTCGCGAGGCAACGGTAGCCTTATTGTGCTTTGGAATGGGCGGCTACCCAGTGCCTAATTGGCAAGTCCTGGACCCTACTGCCAGGGCTACCAATAGCGCATCTGCTGAATCATTAAGACGGTGAGGGGGGAGAAGGCTTGGCTGTGGTGGGTACCGCAGGCCTAGCGGATAGGGCGAACCAAGGGTCCACTGCCTTTGATACCAGAAAAAGTAAACAAAGGGAAAAAAGTAGCAAAACCAGTGAGGGGTAAGTAGCGCTGCGGAGCGGGCTGGAAAGATCTAGGGCAAAGGCAAGGTCGCAAGGAATTTTCGATGAATGCCTTGTCAGCAGGTTTTTTTGCTAACCCTGCGCACCAGCTGGCGGCACCATTGGATAGTAGGTAGCGATGTTCGACAGCTGGGCGGCGTAAGCAGCCGGGTATTTGGTCCCTCCAGTGGACCATGAATAGGCGAAAGCGAGCGCCCCTAGCGAGTCGACATTGCGCAGTCCATGGGTCTCATGGTCGCCCGCTGCGCCCACTGTTATTACAAAGCACAATCAGCCAGCAGAGGGCAGCTCACAATGAACGAACATGGAAAGAAGGGATCGGGGAACGAAAAAGGCAGTACCCTGGCCGGATCACGGTCCCCATGTGACTGCTACTTTGACTAGGGTCTCCCTTTCTCTCTCTTGACCACTGTATGGCTTGTTGTTTCTGCTGCCAAGTATACTTGGATAGATCAATCATTGTGTATCCTCTCAAGCCAAAAAAATGGGATGGGGAGTAAAGAAGGGTTGTCAATCACAGCCACCTTGCACTAAACGTGCCCCCCCAAAAAAATTGTGTTGGAGAGTAACAGCGATGTGTGCCCCATTATTCAATTTTTTTCACTCGCCACCCCCTTTGGGTACAGATCAGGGAGCGCTGCGACTCTGAGGTCTAATGATTCATCATGGTAACCCAGGCCATCATATCGATCCTCCTCACCTCCGCCGTGGACGACCCAGTGTACGTTGCACCCATTGCTTTCCCATTGACCTGTTCCAGGACATTCCGTGGCAGCATTGCTCTGCGCCAGGTCACTTCAGCCTGGCCCTCTTCACGCTGGTATCCGAATCCGTCCAATTCAAATACATACAGCTGTTGGTTATTTTATCAACCGTATCGGAACGGCGGCAAATTGAAAAGAAAAGAAAAAGGGCTGGGTTAACCCAGAGCATGCATTGATGTATACGGTGGCGCTGGGTTTAAAGTAATGCTGTTGTTAACTTGGTTACTGTGGTCGTCGTTGCGCACTGGCAACACTGTTACGAAAGGCCAGTCTTGAATCCACCCGCTGATGCCCAGGTCAAGCACCTATGCTCCTCCTCCCATAGTTCTTTTGCTAGTAAACCAATGCGTGCTGCGACGCGCAGTACTGACTAGTCCGCGCAGACTATTGCACAGGATCACAGCACGTTGCCCTGGCCATTGGCGCAGAGCCATCATCTCCTGATTGTCCTCCTGCTTGTGAATTTTGAAGGCAAAGCGTGGCTACAGAGACAGGTGAGGAAAGAAATAAATAGAAAACTATTTGATTTTTTTGTGTTGGTGTCCACTTTCTCTCGCCATAGTTGATCAAACGGGGTTCAAAGCGTCCGCGGCAGTGCACACTAGGGGTGCGATGCGCATTGCGCGGCTGGATGCACAGGTGGACCCCTGGTCCCTTGAGCTAGCTGGGAAACCCATTGTGGTCGCAGCACGCATGGTAACAGTCACAATAAGCACAACCTCTCATGGGCGATGCACAAATTTTTTTGACTATTGTTTTTTTTTCTTGTGGTATCGCTGCAAACCGTCCATTGCTGATACCGCTGGCATGGATTTCCCTTGGCGGTTTCCACGAGTCGGAAAACACCATCACCGCCAGCGGCATCTCGGCCCTTTTTGTTTGTGTAAAAAGGTCATTAGGCTGTTGGGCGCGTAGCATTTATTCGTTTTCACAGCACTGGTGGGCGTGGGCAGTCCTAAAACACCAAACCTCTACTGATGATGTCTCATCGATGCGTCTAAACCTATCCCCACACATGAACCAGGGATTGGAGCCATCCTTGGATAGTACCGAAAAAGCAGAGTTAGTCCCGCTGTGCGCGCGGCATAATTCATCACTCGGGCAACAGATTAGTTGGTGAGTACGGCGAATGGTTCACGGGGGCAGGCGAGACGAGGCATTCATCACACCAGCGAAGCACGAAATTCGGAGGGGGAGAATGGCAGTGACAAAGGTGCGGCGCTAACCCTATTTTGCTTGGGTGTAGGTATGTGCGTCTCGCTGTTCTTTGCTATGCGTGACACGTTGATTTAGTCCACCCTTTCTCCTATGGTTCTTGCTTTTTTTTTGAGCGCAGAGGGATCTGCATGCCAAGTCACTGCGAGGCGGCCGATGGTGCATGCGTGATGCCAACTAGCGTACTGCTACCAGTGGTGTGTGATGTGCTGGACTGATTGCCTAGCCTCGGAGGGGGGCGGTGTTTCAGGTGACGGCTGCGAGGAACGCGATGTCGAGTACGCGCAACCTTGATTACACAGCTCATTTAATGTCAAGTCGTATGAAACGTGCGGCAAAGGGTGCTGGCTAGAATTTGCGATACCACTAGAAAAGAAATCTAGTTTACACATAAACCAGCCAACTGTCACCTGCCGTTAGCGAGTCAGCAGCTCAGTGGGGGTTAGGTAAAGTGCCTGCATTTCTGGCTCCCCATGCCAACTGTGCATCATATATATAAATATATGCGCCCGTCTCGGTTGAACCAGGTATCTGCTGAGCTTGCACCATCATTCTCCCGTTATCCTTAAGCAGTGGTGTGCATCAGACTAGCAGCCTGTTTAGCTAATGTTAATGAAAAATAGAACAGTAGCACTTGGCCGCGGGTTGGAATTTGTGCCTAATGCTATCCAGCCGGCCATGGGGCTAGACAGCATCACAGGTGTCACTTGGGAGCGAATACCAGCGTAACGTTGACCTAATGCGTTTGTTCTAAATATAATGAATGTGTGTTCAAGGGCAAAAAGCCATCGCCGATGCTGGTGGTGCATGTTAGGCATTGGGGCGCGCTGAGGTGGGGTCATTGTAAACTTGGGCCTGTTTTCGTGTCTGCTGCCGCTGCTGGCGATGTCCCAGTGACAACGGTGAGGACCTCCGTGACTGCCACTAGGACAGCCCAACTACAGGCCCAGTAGGTGGCTCATTAGACCAACTGATTTTCCTGTCTTGTCAGTTAATGGTCTTGTAATCAATGAACCAGACCGTTGGGATACAAGCAGATGTCTTGAGATAATGCAAGGGTTAAAATACACTCACTCCGCCCCAGTCATTGGGTCTATATATGGTGGGGTCACAGCAGGGCCAAAGAGCTCTTCCCCTCAGAGCCGATTGGCACATTTTGTTGGTTGTAAGTGTCTATTGCTTCCATACACTTCAGTGTCTTTATAGCATATCACCAGAACCAATGATTCAGTCCTGGTGTGTGGTCGGTAACTAAATAAACGGACAGCACCAAGACTAAGCACTCATAGCTGTCTACAATGGTAATTATAAATAACATGACGCCATGACATTAGAGGTGGGGCAACTAATACCTGTACCATCCTGGTGGTTTTCTTCATGGCTATTATGCTAACACCAAATAGAAAGAATTTAATGAAAATAGTAAAAAAAAACTGCCAGGGCGTTTATTGCTAAAAGAAAAGTAAAATCTGAACATATCTTATGCGTGTCTCCCAACTGGGTGGAGGCTGGGGAGCAGGAAAGCACCTGACTCCCTTGGCCCCGCCCAGCTGGCATCAGTGAGCTGCTAGGGCTTCGCAGCCCCGGCCGCACCTGTGGGCCAACTATTTAAATACAAGCCCTTAGCCATCGAG
>JANBQA010000006.1:0-30130 GCA_027576955.1 Dimargaris xerosporica
TTTTGTAGGCTATATCAGAGGGGAGGTGTCCTCCCCATACTGTAGGACCGTCAAGCCCATCAAGCGAATAAAGATATAAAATAAGGGCGGGTAGCAGCGAGACTAAACCCGCGCAAATGCGGGGTAAAGCGAGGTGAGGGTGGGACCATTAGCTCGGGGTGAACCCCTCGCTGAATGGGAAAAAAAGACCACAGCCCGCTTCCGCGCGCGGAGCAGCCTGCGACACACCCAATAAGTCACACACAGCATTGATGAACCAATTGCCGCGCACAATAGACAACAGGCAATAGAGCAAGGGACAAAAAAGAAAAGGTGGCTTTTCTGCCATGGTGATGGTGGCACTGCCCTCGTAGGCCTAATCAAGGGACATGGGGTCCTGGTCTAAAGGCATGAGTTCGGGGTCTGTGGGCATCGGTGGCAGCTATGGAAAGGACATCAAGTGTCGAGAGCAGGCTAAGCGAAAAAAATAGCCCAAAGCGCTGTCGTTGCATGCGTGTAGCCGAGTTTTCCATTGCTCCTTTGTCTTTGCATGGCGCCCGCGTGCTTAGGCTGAAAAAGACACCGCTGCACCAGCCTAGTGCGAATGCCAGGGTGCCCTTGACACTCAGCGGTCTTTTCATACTGCTATCCATCCGAAGTCTGCCAACTACCTCAATGGCTACCGTAAACCTTCCCTGCTGTGCCGGCTGTAGCATTCATTTCCGCCGCCTGCTCTCTGTGACCAACGAGCGGCTGTTACACGGTGTCTGTCTATTACCAATGCAGGGCCGTTATTCCCTTTATTTTTTATTTTCGCCTTCTCCCTGTATGCGCAGCCATCGTTTCTATTTCACTATGCAGGGTCTCTTTGGCCGTCGACCCGTTGGATTGGTCACTGCGCCTGTCACACCATGCAACGGCAGTGTCGCCTTCGCCTGCGGAGCAATCGTTGGGTCATGGTCAGCCTGTGACAGAGTATGTGAATAACTTTTTCCAAAGTGACAAAGACCAACCCCGCCATCCAATGAACCAAATAGATGCAAGTCTTGCCAATATTCTCCAACCAAACTCGTTGGATGGTCAAAATAACCGAGGCAGTTGATTTTACCCTCTTACCATGTAATGGAAAGTTGTCAACCCTTGCATCACTTATAATATAGAGCTTCAATTCTTTCATAGCGACTGCCAGAGTCTTGAAAAGACAAGTGGTTTTGCGTATTCAGGAATTTAGGGCGGGCAGACATTCAAGGTTTTATACGAAAAGAGTCAAGTGGCAATGGCTCACCTTTTGAGCATGTACCAAATATTGTACAGAGTGCCAGTACGCAATGATAAACTCGTTAGGAGTATATCACACTAGGAGAGTTGTGAACTAAAAAAAGATAAAAGTGCCAAAAATAATGTTAATTGCATATATTGCTCTGTGCTGGGGACGTCAAGCGGGAAATAATCGGTGCTTGAAGTTTCCAACGCCGGCCACGGTTGCTTGTAATATTGTGCTGTATTAACGGTTTACACAAGGTCGTCACAATGCTAGCGCTTGCAAAACATCATCGGGCTGTCGCCACAATATGGCTACCCACAACAGCGGCGAGCGAAACAATTGTTCCCAAAAAAGCCCATACATAGAGTGATTTTTACTAAATGGTCAACAAGCGTCATGGGTTTTGAAGCTACAAGCTGAGCTATGTAGTACTACTCCTACGTGGCCAATGCATCATGCTACTTCACATGTTTTTTTTCATACTACTTCATTTACTTACCAATATCCCAGGGCGTGCGCTGGTGGCGGTCAGCAATACATTTGTCTGCTTGGCATTGGTGGACCAGGTACTCAATAATTGCCAAGTGGCCATAGCGAGCAGCATAGCATAATGGGGTCCATTCATCCCAGGCGTCCTTGGCGTTGATATCAGCATCGCCAAAGACTCCATGTTGGCGCAGATATTGTAAGATGGCCACGTTTCCCGTAAGGACCGCTATATGGATTGGCAATCTGCCGGTGGAGGCGTCTCTGCGGTGCAACTGAGCCGATAGGGTGCTACGCTTAGCAGTGCTACCAATGAGGTACTGCAGGAGCGGAAGCGACCCGCTGACGATGCAGTCCTTGAGTACATCGGTTCCTGCCTTGTCTTCCGCGCTCACCAGCTCGGCAACCGACCAAGTGGCTGGCCTAGCCTGCACTGATGGTGCTATGGCTTCATCAGCTAGCTGGTTGTCAGGCTCACCAAACCCATGGTCTGCAGCGTCAATGCTGTGCTGCAGAAACCAGCGTACAATGGCTAGCTCGCCTTGACGGGCAGCAATGTGGATAGGCAAACGGCCATTGTCGGTAGGTTGAAGGGCCGTGTGGGGTGCTGCCGAGACCAGCTGTGCCACAGCTGCAGCATGGCGGTGCTCTGAAGCCAAATGGACTGGGATGCGCCCACCTTTTGTGGTAGCGGTGGCACAGGCGCCAGCACGCAATAGCAGAGTAATGACCACGCTGTTGCCCTTGCTAGCTGCGGTGTGCAGAGCAGTCCACCCGCCTCGTTTGGGATGATCCACATCTACCGCAATCCCGCAGGACTTCTCCAGATTACAGAGATATTCGAGGCACGCGGGGTCGTCAATGGCCTCGTGGAGAACTTGGCGGCCTAGAGGTCGTATTTAGTTTGCGCCAAGGATGATAAGCAGCGCAAATAGTTGTCAGTGTGTTGCATTACAACTACCACCACACCAAAAAACAAGGACCATGTGCTGGCATCATCAGTGCTTTAGCAGGCACTGCAGCGGTTGCTTTTCGTTGCCTGCAACCACTTGCTATCAGCGAACAATATAAAACACTGACCGTGGTGGTTGGTACTAGCGAGGTCCGCCTGGCCCTGCTCAACAAGCCAGCGCAATGCCAGTAGCTGGTGGTGACGAGCAGCAAAGTGAGCCAGCGTGTCGCCGTGCTCGTCCTGGGCCAAAGTATACGCTAGTGGCCAAGACATTTTTAGTAGGCTCCAATTCAGTTAAGGTGAGTCGATTACCACTGCCTATGCATGTCGGCAGCAGACAATGCAGCTAACCGAACGTCGACGCTGTCCCAACAAACGCTGTATACAAAGCCTGGGTGCTAGTCGTACCTGGAATAAGGGTTGCCCCGACGTTCTGCGCAATTGACGACAATTGTTCCACGTCACCCTGGCGAACCGCAGTAGCAAACCTTGCCCACTGCTGGCGGAATGCGGCAGGCGCCGAGAAAAGGGCTCGGGGCATGGCGATTGCTACGACAAGACCAACAATCAAACTGCTCGTCTCCGCCGCCAGTAAGTTAGCATAACGCTGGTACTGGGCGAGGCCATGAATGCTACTGTTGTCGCTGTTTGCTCTGAAACTTGACTGAAGTCGGGCTACCACTCGAGCCCTGGTAGCGCTGTCGCGCCTGTGGAAGGCCAAGTGTTAGCTGGCTGGATGATGCGGCTGGGCCCCGTACTTTTTGTTCCTGGCGTCCCCCACCGAAGCCCGGTAGCATGTTAGGGGGAGCGAGGCGAACGATACACTGCCTCAATGGACTCTATGATGCCCCAGAGGTCTCAGCCTCATCACTCGTAGCAAAAATTGAGCGGTTGGTTAGGGTGGTACCGCAATGGCAGTGTCCACCTTTGTTGGGTGTCGTAGTGGGCTGGCAAAAGCCGCGTCAGCCTTTGGGCCCACGCTATAACGGACCCAATGCTATTCCCTTGTTTATTTTTTGGGGTCTGGGCGCTGACAACGGCGTTGTCGATCGTATCCAACAAAGAACAGTCCCCTACCAAACAACCCTTGGTTAGCGACTAGTAGGCCAGCCCCATGAAATGGTCGTGCAATGGTATGGCTTTGCTGGGTATTAGGTGTAGCAATATCCGGGGGCCCTATCCTCGACTCCTATTATGTATTTCCAAACAGGCAGTGAGGTGAGCTGGGACCAGCCAACGGCGACCGACTGTATTCAATAACCAGCGTGCGCTGAGTTCTCTTTTACTGGCACACGCTTTGTTGCCTCTCTTTTGGGAGCGTAGAGCTCGTCAATAGCTACAAAGCGAAACAAAGAACCAGGGCGCGTTAGAGAGGAGCACTATCGCCATTTTCGCTGGGCCACCAGTGTCGTCGCAATGGCCCTGTGCCTCTGTAGTGCGCATTTATGCTATCGAATGGAAAACCTTGGGGCCATGGTCATGTCTCCCAACTCAGTGGAGGCTGGGGAGCAGGAAATCACCTGACTCCCTTGGCCCCGCCCAGCTGGCAGCAGTGAGCTGCTAGGGCTTCGCAGCCCCGGCTGCACCTGTGGGCCAACTATTTACATACAAGCCCTTAGCTATCGAGGCAAATTAAGGCTTGAATAAATACCTGTTATTACTACATCATTTATTGTTGGTGGTCCTGCTCGGCTGAATTTTGTGACAGTCACACCAAAAGAAAGCTCGAGTGGGCGCCGACAGGGCAACTATATAAAGGCTGGGTTGTAGTGTCCCGAAAGCAGGGTAAGCTCCATTTGTATATGTGCCCTTTTTTTGTAAACCATTAGCCCAACTACTGTTGAACCTCTATCCCACCGTTCAAGTCGTCTTTGCTTTTGCATCATCAACTCTAACTCAAACCGCACCATGTTTGGTAAGTTTGGGCAACTTGTGCCAGTATGCAGCTCAAAAAGGCCTCCGCAACGAGTAGCAGCAGCTTTGGGCTCTATTGCCAGCCAGCGCTCTTCACGTTGAAGTCACGGAGTGCTTGGCCAATGCGCCATATTGACCGATTCGGAGCTCCTGGTATCTAATCATTAAACGTTAGCCACACGTCCTGGCTGGGATATTGTCACCAACCTAGGCTATTTCTGCTTCACTGCTGCGACCTTGATCGCCGCCGTGGTCTTGCATAACATGAGCAACTATGCTGGCACATGCAACGAACTCATTGGCAAAAATACCGATGAAAATGATATCCTTATCAAGGGCAACCGCAATTGGGTTAAACAAATTGATGCCAACTTGGTCAGTGGGTTGGCCGAAACCCAAAGTCCAAAGTATCTATGGATTGGTAAGTGGTGCTGATTTTTCTAAACTAATAGCACTCCCAACTTTACTGTTCCACCGCTAATACCAGCCTTGGTATGCTGCCAAGAGCGCATCGCCTCTATCAGCTCTTGCTAATGCTTGGTTTTGACAATGTGGCGCAACCCGTTGGTCCTTCGTGTCCATCTTTCTGGCTCTTGGTGTTGTCATCGTTAGGCTGCTCCGACTCTCGAGTGCCACCCACCACTCTTACAGGTGCTACCATTGGCGATATCTTCGTTGCTCGCAACATTGCCAATGTTACTAATCAAGGCGACTGTGCATTGATGTCCGTTATTGAATACGCGCTTCTTCAACTCAAAATATCGCACGTCATAGTTGCTGGGCATACCAACTGTGGCGGCATCAGGAATCGATCGATGAGAAACTGACAACCCAGTATGTGACGCCGTTTCTAGCTGGCGTTAAACGCCTAGTCGCGAATAACCCGCAGAGTTTTACGAATCTAACGTCCGCCGATGCAGCCACGCTGAGTAAACTAACGCAGCTTAACGTGATACGGTCTGTGCGCAACCTTAAAAACACTGAGATTTATAAGAAGGCGTTCGAGATGAACTCTAAACTAAAGGTTGAGGCGTGGATCCACGACGTCGCCACTGGGGAGTTGAATCGGTTTGACGATGATCACGACGACTTCAAGGAGATCAACTTTTCGTAGTGACACTATCCTTAACTGCTGGGGTTTCCTTTGTCATTTTTTTCCTGGGCTGCCATGTGCTTGTAACTGTAACCTCTGTACTTGGTATTCGGTGGCTGAACAGCTTGAGAGATGGTTTGTATGATGATTGTGTATAGCAGTGAAATAAACGTGCCTGACACTTTACATCGTTGGGTGTATATGCCCTTTGCGACCGACCGCGCCATTGCCTCTGGTGAAAAGAACAGAGGGAGATGTAGGGGCAGTGCCATGCAGCGCCAAGCCCAAAGGATTGTGCAGTGTGAATGATTTCATGATCAGGTGTGGGTGCGTCCTGGCAGAGCTGAGTACTTCAGGGGAACAGCACAAATGGCGGTCCCAGACAAATGATTTGAACTGCATACCAAGCCCCACACCATGGGTTATACCAGGCCAACAACTGCTGGCCACTGCTAAGAGCTTTATGAAGGGGTAAGCGTTTTTCGAGCTCACCTTTAATCCTAAAATCTAGTAGGTATGTGCAAAGGTATGGAGAACGAGCATAGGTAAAGACCTCTCCCCTGATGGTGCAGTGAGCAATGCCGATGAGGAGCAAGCTGGCTTTCATTCCATTAAAGTGGTGCGGAGAAAAGGTGATGAATGAATGACCCACTCTCACTCTCCTATTTTCAGGCAATGAACACCAAACGTATGCGCTTGCAAACATGTAGCGACCAAAATGGTCATGGCGATCACGACTAGATGCCCTGCAGCAACTGGAGTGCCAGGTCTTCTTCCTCGGCCAGCGTCTTGGGCTCGGCCATGTGAATAACTCGGGCCTTTTTGTCGCGAGGCTTTTGGCGGGGGCGGTGGCTGCCGGGTGCCAAGGACAAGGGCTCATCGTCGTCGTCATCACCTTGTTCGCCCTTGTCGGCTGGTCGAGCACGCTTCTTGGTCATTTTACCCACAGGCGTGGTATGGCGACCATTGTCGTGATTCTTCCCTGCAACCTTGCTCGGCTGACCAGTTCGGCCAGGATGCCTGTTTTCCTGTCTATCGTCGCGGTCATCATCGCTGTCATTCGAAAAATTGTCGCCAGCTGGCCCCTCTGCAAGCGTGACAACGGTACCGTCCTCATCGCGCATCTGAAGCGATGGGGATATTTTGTATTATAGTTGGGATTGAAGTAGCATTCCGCCCCAGCACAAGCGAATAAGATGCCCACAAAAATGTGGTGCGTGGTGAGAATACTGCTTGCGGCGAGGTAAAGAGGGGGAGAGAAGGCAAACATACACACACATGCTGGGGCCAAGAGGCACGCGGTTTCAATGCAAAAAAACCGCGAGGGTGCCTGAGCACCCAAAATGATTGAAGGAAGGGGGCATCAGATGAGCAGGGCACAGTGGAACCCATCCCTGGTATCCATTCGTTACTCGCATCGTGGCAGAGCCTTTTGCCAGTATGCTGCTGCTGTAGTATGCGCCAAGACCAGGTCACTGCAAACAATCCTGCAATGGGCCCCGCCAACCGGTTGCCACATCCATACCCACCTCCTCCTCTTTCTCCTTTCCTCTTTTTTGTTTACGCGTGTGCTCACAGACACACATTTCCACTCAGCGTAACCACGCTGCTCAACTGGAGAAGAAAAAGCTTACCTCTTGCTTGCCGTATTTCTTCTTTAGCGTTTTCTCGCGGCGCTTATCGCGTGCCACCTCCCTGTCCTGCCGATCCGTGCGAGCAAGTGAATCCCGCTGCTGGTTGATATAAGTGTTGATTTGCTGATCGACACTGCCATCGCGACGGAAGTCTGACTCAGATTTAAGGTCGTAGGCGTGCATCAACTCCCCATCGTCGTTGAACAGCCATTTCTGGTTCATCTCCGACTTGATACGCTGCTTTTTCAGGCGCTCCTGCTTTCGCTTCGAGATGGGTTGGTATTCCTTGTCGGGCAGCAGGGCAGCGCTGTCCAAGCCGTGGTCCGCCCGACGCAGTACGAATAAATCGCTCCCGTCGTTGTGAGGGATATCACCCAACAAGCTGTGCTCTTTGGGCTTGCTGACCAGCTTTTGGTAGTGTGATGATAGCACGTCCTGATTTTGGCGGTTAAAGATCTTGTCGATGCGTGTGTTGCCGTGAACCTTGCCCTTGCTCGAGACCGACGGGGCATCAGAGTCATCACAAATGCTAGCAGGCGCGGCCACCCAGTTGGCGGAAGTGTGGCGCCGGTTTTTGGCATTGGATTTCTAAATCGAAGAAAAAGCGACCCGTTTGGTTTCCCCAAAAAGAGAGAGAGGGGGGGGGAAGTCATGCGCACGATGAAATCACCATATATTGTATGAATTAATACAGCAAGATGCGGTGTAAGTTGAGCCCTGGGGTACCAAGCCACCCAAATGGTGGTGCGATCGCATTGTTTTTCTGGCCGTGTGACCATGCACTTACCTCAACAAACGCAATAACCGGGGCCCCAGGAAGACCCAAAGTATCGGCAAACTCCTCGGCTGGCAATGTGTGCACATTGAACACATCCTTGTCCTTTTGCAAGTACACAGAGCGCATGTAGGAGATGAAGCATTTTTTTGATAGGTACTTCATCTCGGCGTTTTTGAAGCACAAGTACTGGATATCCTTTTGGATCGACCGAATTCGCTGCTCCTTTATCCGGTACTCGGTGATGGGGATCTTCTTGGAGTGCAGGTGCTTGAGCATGGCAGGCTCTTCCGAGGGTAGGAGGAATAAGAGCGCGTGGCCCTTGGACTCGTACCGCGCGGTACGTCCCACACGGTGAATGTAGGTGTCGGTGTCGTCGGGGCAGTCCATCTGCACCACCCAGTCCACGGCGGGGAAATCAAGACCGCGTGCTGCCAAATCCGTGGCAAAAAGCACGGCATTCTTGACTGACTTGAACTTGTCAAAGACTTCGAGACGCCGAGACTGCTTTTGCCGACCGTGGATGTGAAGTAGCTGGGTACCAGGTTGAAGCTGGCAGAAAATCTCATACACAAAGCGTACTTGCTTACAGCTGGCCATAAACACCAGCATCTTGGCTTTGAGGTGCATCTTGAGAAACGAAAACAGCACGTCGAGCTTTTGAGGCAGCTCACACACCAGGTAAGTTTGATCCAGCTGGGCAGGGGTGCTGAACTCGGCATCTTCATGCACAGCAACGTACTCGGGATCCTGGAGGCTGAGGCGCGCCAAGTCGCCCACCGATTTGGTCTGTGTGGCCGAAAACAGCCAAGTTAGACGATCCTTGGGCAAGTTTTGGAGGATGGCATTGACCGTGTTCTTGAACCCCATGTCGAGGATGCGGTCCGCTTCGTCCAGAACCAGTACCTTGAGGTTGCCGTACTCGAACTCGGGGCTCTGGTCCATATGCTGCAGCAAACGCCCCGGTGTGCAGATGAGGATGTTCATCGCGTACAGGGCCTGTTTTTCCTCTTCAAACTCTTTGCCACCAATGATCAGCCCCGCGGAGAATTCATGGTGCCCACCGATGCGCCGTAGCACGTCAAAGATTTGAATGGCCAGTTCACGCGTGGGGGAGATGATAAGCGCGCCTAGGCCATCGACACGGCTCCAGCGGGCGCGGTACAGCATCTCCAGCGTAGGAATAAGGAACCCCAGCGTCTTTCCCGACCCCGTTTTGGCGGCACCCAGGATATCGCGGCGTTTGAGCGCAAGTGGAATGGCCTTTTGTTGGATTTCGGTGGGCTCGGTGTACTTGGCAACCTTGAGAGCCCCGAGCGTGCGGCGCGACAAGGGCATGTCGCTAAACTGTAAGGTTTGGCCGCCTGTTAGCGTGGGTGGCTCGTAGGTGGCGCACTTTTTCTCCAAGCGCGCGATTTCCACCTCGTCTGGCTTTAGCGCTTTGCCGCCTTTGGCCCCCGAGTGGCCCTTGCGGGCCCGGTACTTTCGACCCATGGATTGGCTAGCGCAATGTCAGTGGCAGCGAAATAAAAAAAGCGAATATGTGTGTATTTTGAAGAGACAAGCATCGGGTGACGCAAATGTCAAAGCGCACAGGAATCAAAACCTGACAGCACTAGTTAAAATGATGCACGCTCACGATTCGCGTTGCTGCCATGGTCGACACTGCGTCCCATTGCGCAGCTCCACGGGATGCGTCGACATGTTGCAAGGTAGACAGAGCGTAAAAAAGAAAAAAAAAGCTGGCATGTATCAGCAGGGAGCTAGAGTGGTCACGTGTTGCTGAATCCTATTTCAACTTTTTTAAACTGAACGAACAGCGAAGGTGAGGAGTCGGAGCGAGCAAACTAGCACTGATGGTGACCACAAAAGTCAGCAATTCCATGGAAAAGCGTGGCGTGCATCCAGCAGTCTTGGACCGCCATCACAACGCTTTGCGTTTATTCCTGGCAGCGCAAAGCACTCACAGCGCACCCGAGCATGGCGCCGGGTGGACAGAGATTTGCCAAATGTGGCGGGCCCGTTCTATCTTAGGGGCAGCCAATGCACATAAACACACACACACATGCGTGCACTTAGCGACCTCTCTTTCTTTTTTGACCCAGTTCCCTAGACGCGCCAAGGCTCCAGGGTCACCCGAACAAGCCAGGGCACAGCAAAGGCGGCAATGGAAAGCGATCCTTCAGTGGACTGATTACAGCCACATGAACATGGCGGCATAAAAGCAACACGTCACAGCGCACATATAGGGAGGGGGTGAGGGAAAAATGAGAGATGGACAGAGAGAGAGGGGGCATTGATGGTTTGCCTACCTTTGCGCCGCTCCAGGCACCGGCGCCGTGTGAGACTGTTGGGCGCACCCACGCCATGCGCTCCACTCGCACCCTAAAGAAAAACTCCGCCGTGGACTGAAGGAGGAGATGACTCTGGGCTGGCGGCAGCTGTATAAATAATACCTCAGCTGGCGGTGGCTCTCATGACACGCATTTTCCGTGATTCCGTATTGCATCGGTTAACCACCACCGCCTGCTCATTGTATTGGGAGAGATTTCTTACACCTGCTGGCCCTGGACGCACTCGTTGATTAGCCTGCCTATAGGTTTTAGGCCAGCGTCGCACAAAGTCGTGGTTTCACCTCTCCGCTGCCGTTACCAGCAACGCAGTGCCGCTCCTCTGCTTCATAGTGTTTTTTGTTTCATTTTCGCTTATTTTTTTCACTCTTGTCTTTGTCCTTGGCTTACCCACTTGGCTCGCTAAAGTGTGCGCACCACGTTAGATAGTAGAGCCCACGCTGTTGCTGTGCAGTAGCCATCCACTGGTGGTTTTTTTTTCCTCCTGACGATATCTTGCACCTGCACGCCCCTGGTGGACCAAGCGCTAGGGTCCTTGGGACAGTACTGCTGCTGTGTGACTCACTCCGCTTGGGCATATCCAGTGCGTCGGTTGGTTTCATCCAAACAAGCGCGTCCAGCCCCACTCTGTTCACGCATTCACGGCAGACCGCAACGCCAGGCACGGCCAGTGGCATCCTCGCAGTCAGCAAATACACACACAAACACATAGCATCGCCATGGGACGATTTGCATTTCCACAGCTCTCGCTCGAAGTGGAGAACAAGGGCAGCACCGCCCGGGACCATTTGGGTAAGCTTTGGGCCAGCAGGCTTGTGGCTTACGACCGCTGCTAGGTACCATTCTTGGGCGTGGGAGAAATGTGACTCGCAGGGCGATGATGCCTGGCAAGTTTCAGTATGACGTCCCAAACTGACCTTGGGTGTATATGTGTGTGTTTTCTCCTTGAATGTGCGTGGTAAATGCTGTGGGCAAACCAACTAGCCAACGAACGGACGTTCCTTGCGTGGCTAAGGACGAGCTCCACCACGATCACGGTCGGCGTCGCCGTCACACAGCTATTTCGGTTGGGGCGACTGATTCACCCCGAACTGTTAACCGAAGCAAGCGAGGACCGGCAAAAGACCGAGGCGATGGTCGGTAAGATTCTGGGGGGAGCATTCATCATATTATCGATAATAACGGTGGTCCTGGGCGTGGTGCGCTACTTTACCACGCAGCGGTCGCTTCTCAAGGGCTGGTTCACTGCATCGCGGACAATGATTGTGTTCACCACCTTTGTCCCAGTGGCTCTTTTCGTGTGCCTGTTGGCGCTAATTATCCAATCCCCCACTGCCTAACTGCCACCGCCACCAAGGCCTTTTCGCTCACTGTCTGTATTTTTCTTGCACTTTCCCTTTCACTATTCTTTCTTCAGCGGCCATCACACTGGCATACTCTAATATACGTGAGTTGGGGCGTGCGGCTCCATCCAAATGACAATGGCTGGCGAATGCACACTTTCGTCTCGCTTCACTGGCACTGCTATACCCTCATACATGTGCTGATAGAGTTGGAAGCAGAGGGCCGATCCCCCAGACCCTGAGCATAATCCCTGAACGCGTGCGACCCATTGGTCGGACTCTTTAGAGACCATACACTATATCTTTCCTAGCTGCATCGGTTGTATGTCCTTGGAACGGCCACCATGTGTTGACTAATTAACTGCTATGGGCACATCCCATTTAACAGCCGTTATGTCACTACACTGACCGCTGCCAACTAATGCTATCGTATCACCGACACCTCTGCCATTACCGACTACGGATTGCAGTGTCCGACATCGCTGGGATGTGTTGGCCATTATTATTTTTTTCATCTTCTGTACACTTTAACTGAACCGACTAGAAAATAAATACCACCCCATTCCAACCAAGCAGTGGCCAGCCTCAAGTCACCTGCGAGCGGGCAAGTGTGTTTTCTAAGTATCGGCTCGACTGATACACGACTTCACTGCCATGGCTCTGGCCTAATAATTCCCAGGTACTGATGCGAAGAACGTTATCCTTGGGCTTAGTGGCCAGATGCCATCGTAGTTATTTATCGATTTTTTCAAGCATCGAGAGGCACAGCTATAGCATGACTGTTTTGCGTCCCCTGAAAGCAGCGGCAAAGACTTTAAAAATGGGGGTTGACTAGGAGCGCCGCGGCAATGGCTGCCGGACGGTTACAATAATGGCCCTTAAAAACACAATGCTTGAAAGGCGAGCGCTGGGCCAAATTGAATGAGCGATTGCCCGAATTCGGGTATTTTTTTACCACCCATGTGATGTGCCATTGCCCATCACTACTCCTTTCACCCAAAGATCCACCGCTCCCAGTTAGCCACACGACGCTGATACGCGCGTGCTGTGCCAAGGGCCAGCCTGAATGGTGGTGGTAAAGGTTGGGCTATGAGCTTCTCTGTTCTTCTCTTGCTGTCTCCCCTGTTCCCCCCAAAATAGACGCTATTGTTTCGTTGGACTGAGTGTGAATGGCGCACAACCCCAGCGTGCACTTTGGTTGGCCACAGTGATGAATTGTGCCCTCCTGCCGCACTTTGCCGCGAGCGCCGTCTGGGCCGACCAACGACGAGGGTTGGCGGGCGGGTGTATTGTTCCTGAATCGGGCAAACAATGCTCACTCAAACGTCACTCAAGGCTCTTTAAAGCGCCAATGCTGCCCACCTTTTTTCCCCTTTCCCCCTAACTGCTGTCGAGTGCCGCTGTTCCTGCTATGCTTTCAGGCCCTATTTCTTAATTCTCGTTATTTCCACTGGCGCATCTTGTCAACATTTTCGTCCACTTGTCCACGCCTTGTTACGGGACCGCCCCCATCGCTTGACCATTTTTCTATTTGCTTTGACGCCTTTTCACACCCCTCAGAATGATGACTGGTACTGCTGGACCTCTAGCGCAATCGCTGCGCGACTCGTTCCAGGCTGCGGGCCAGGAGCAGGTGTTTACCTTTTGGGACCAGCTGACTCCCCAGGAGCAGCAAGCGCTGTACGAGCAAGTCAAGGAGCTGGATGTGACGCACATCAACCATGTCTGCCAAAAGGCGCTGGCGAAGCAGGCCGAGGGCGAGGCAGCAGCAACTATCGATCCCTTGCCGGCCGAGTCGGTGGGATCGACGTTGACGGCCAGCGCAGACCAACAAGCCGCCTGGTTCAACCAGGGGCTGAAGTTGATTGCCCAGGGCAAGGTGGCGGTGATTCTGATGGCCGGTGGACAGGGCACTCGTCTGGGCTCGGCGTTGCCCAAGGGTTGCTACGACATCAACCTCTTGTCGCACAGCTCGTTGTTCCAACTGCAGGCGCAGCGAATCCTTCGACTCCAGACGCTGGCAGCCCAGACGTTTCCCGAGCATGCCAGCACGGCGGTTATTCCGTGGGCAATTATGACCTCGATGCCGACGCGGGCCAACACCGTGGCACACTTTGAAGAGCACGGCTACTTTGGGCTCAATCCCGCCAACGTGATCTTTTTCAACCAAGGCACGCTGCCGTGCCTCACGATGGACGGCAAGATCATGCTCGAAACCAAGAGCAAGGTGGCCGAAGCGCCCGATGGTAACGGCGGGATCTATCCGGCCCTGCACAAACAAAACGTGATTACCGATCTGCGTCAGCGTGGCGTGCAGTATGTGCATTCGTATTGCGTCGACAACTGCATGGTTCGCGTGGCCGATCCCGTCTTCATTGCCTACTGCGTGGCCAAGAATGCCGAATGCGGCGCCAAAGTCGTGCCCAAGTCTGCCTGGGACGAGCCCGTGGGCGTCATCTGCCTCAAGAACAAGCGGTTCGCGGTCGTCGAGTATAGCGAAATCTCGACCGAGATGGCGCAGCTCACCCGCGGCCAAGGCGAAACCAAGCAGCTGGTGTATGGCGCTGGCAACATCTGCAACCACTTTTACACCCTAGACTTCTTGGACAAGATTCCCCAGCTGGCCGAGAGCCTTGAGCACCACATTGCCAAAAAGAAGATCAAGCATGTGGACCTGGCCACCGGCGAACAGGTGGCCCCCACCAAGCCCAACGGCATCAAGCTGGAGCAGTTTGTATTTGACGTGTTTCCCTTGACCGATCGCTTGGCCGTGTTCGAGGTCAACCGTGCCGATGAGTTCTCTCCGCTCAAGAACGCCCCTGGTGCTGGCGCCGATTGCCCCGAGACTAGCCGCCGGGACCTGTTCAGCCAACACATTCGCTTTGCCCAGCAGGCCGGTGCCAAAGTTGTCAAGGGCCCCAAGGATACGGCGCCCGACGGCGAGCTGTCGTTTGAAATCTCACCGCTGGTGACGTATGGCGGTGAGGGCCTCGAGTTTATGAGCGGCCGCGAACTGACCACGCCGTTGGTCGTCGAAAAGCCCTTCTAGGTGCACCCATGACACATACCCAGATGAACAAGTAATATGCTCTGGTAGTGCATTGAAATTGTTTTCTTTCGTCTTTTTTCTCCTTACATTGTGTATTGCGCTAGCGTTTCGTATTTTCGATTCTTTCAAACAGGCGTGATTCGTCCGATCGAATTTTTTGAATTTGTATGCTCCCGCCTCTTATTCCAATCCACGTGTTCAAGCAGCGCGATTCTACACTTGACTCCACTAATAAACGCACCAAGAGTCGTAGTTTCCTTGGAGCTGCCTACCGTGCTCAAGGCTCCATGTTTAAAAAGTGGTGGCAAAGCCGTGAGATGGCGTCAATCACTGTGGCCTTGGACGCTAGAATATGGTATCAGCCCAGCGCTATTTCCCCGCTGGACCCAGGATAAAAATATGGTATTGTGTGATAGGCCTGCTTATCCGCTGGTGTCCAGGATGTGGAATGCGGGGGTCGTGGTGCAGGCGAGTAAAATGGTCTCTTCTGCTGCGATCCATACCAAAGGGAGGCAAGTAAATGACAGCTCATGTTCGTCTTGAGCGTCGAAGCTGCCGGTTGAGCACTCTTTGTCAGGTGCCTATTCTTTAGCGCTGGGAACTTTGCATCCACCACGCTGGCGTGCTCTTTGTTGACCATGAATAGCAGCAGTGGCTCTACTTTTTAAAGCTTTCACTGCATTATTGCACTCTTCTACACTGTGGTACAATGACCCCATCCATGTGGACCATTGTCTTCATTGAGGTCCACAGCCGAGGCAAAGGCTGCGTGGCAGTACGTTGTAGGTTTCGCTAGTAGGTCGGTTAATTGGTCACGTCATACCATCTGCGCAGCTGCAGGTCGGTCAAGCGCAGCGGAAAGGTCAGCGGGTCGATGAAAAGGCGCCAATCAACGGCAGCGCTGTGGGTAAATGCGGCCCATTCCTGGCTATACGCAGCCAGCCAGGACAACCCGCAGAAGCCCCCACTCAGCATACGCGGTGGGGCATAAGCAAGCGGGCCCATTGGCGCGCGTGCTCCCTTAAAAGAAGGACAAAAAATAAACCTTTATGCGTGGATGCGGATGAAAAAAGGGCGCTGGGATGCATCTGCAACCAAAGCTGCTTACAGTGAGAGCGGCAGCGCTTTTTTCCAATTCCTGATAGCTTCGCCAAACGCACTTTGGTTGTCGCCCGTTCTGCTAGGTTCCTGCGCACACTCGTCTGCGTCACACTCGAGGCCGCTCGCTCAGTATAAAACAAGTCTCAAGGCAGTTGACTGTTGCTCGCGTGCCTTGTGCCAGTCTGGGCGTACTTGTTGGGTTACACGCTTTTTGCCGTCGCCTGCGTGGTGATTTCTCGTTGAACCTCCTTTGCTATCCATTGTCAATTTTTTCTCTCATCTACCTTTGCGCTTTCTCTCCCTTTCTGTCTTGCGCAG
Organism: Dimargaris xerosporica; assembly: GCA_027576955.1. NCBI lineage: Eukaryota > Fungi > Kickxellomycota > Dimargaritomycetes > Dimargaritales > Dimargaritaceae > Dimargaris > Dimargaris xerosporica. The sequence goes on from JANBQA010000006.1 coordinate 16,260, forward strand.
GCAGTTATTCCATGCCTTCCACCCGGCCCGAGTGCATTTGGACTTCTAACGGCGCTCAAGCGTGTCATTCTAAATTTTGTTTTTGTCAAATTGCCCTTACTTCGCCTCTCGGCTCACCGACAGTAACAGCTGTCACATTTGCCTGGTGGCCGTAGCAGCTGTCCAGTGGCTTTGGGATCGGAGAGCAGCGACCCCGTTATTGGCGTCTGACTGCTACACTTTCCCGTTTACCCCAGTTGTGCCACAACTTTGCGGTTGGCGACACAGCAACCCCGCTCGACTTTTATGCCAAACGCGCTCTGGGCCCACTCCTCGGTCTTTTTGGTGCTTTTCATCCGCTGCCTGAAAAGCAACGCCATCACCCTGTAAGCCCACAACCCCTCGCTTGCTGCCTTCCGTCCTTGCCGCTAGCCATGCCCCCTCCGCCCGTTGCGCACGCTTCTCTGCCGCCACCGCTGCCGGGAAACGCACTGCCGCCGGACAATGAGGCCTTTGAAGGCCCCGAGAAGCTGCTCGAGGTCTGGTTCGAGCCGTCCGACCGCTGCGTCGAGCCCGGCGCCGCCAAGACATCGAGCCGCCCAGGGCTGTTGGTCGTTCCCCAGGCCTGCTGGGAACGTATGCTAGATATGGTACACTGCAAGATACTGCACACGCTGTCCAACCAGCACGTCGATGCGTACTTGCTCAGTGAGTCCTCGATGTTTGTGTACCCGCACAAGTTGATCCTCAAGACATGCGGTACGACTACCCTATTGCTGGCCGTGCCAGAGCTACTCAAGATTGCCCAAGATTACTGCAGGTTTTGCGCGGTCTGGCGTCTGTTTTACTCACGCAAAAACTTTATGTTTCCCGACCGCCAGCCCCACCCGCACCAGGATTGGAACGATGAGGTGGCATTCTTGGACCGCTGTTTCAAGGGCGGGTCGGCGTACAAGGTGGGCCGCACCAATGGCGACCATTGGTACCTGTACCTGACCACCCCCGGCAGCCAACCCAAGATATTGGGTGCAGGGCCTTCCACCGATAGCGTTCCGGATCTTCCTCACGATCGTGATATCACCGTGGAGATCCTGATGACTGATCTGGACCCAGCGGCAACTGCGTGCTACTACGAAGCCAGCCATACCGCCAGCAATGGTGCCCCGTTGGATCCGCTGGTTGGTGGCAAGAAGATTGAAGCAGCGACGGGTATTGACCGGATCTACCCCGACGCCCAGACGGATTCGTTCCTGTTTAGCCCCTGTGGGTTTTCCCTCAATGGACTGGCTGGTAAGCACTACTTTACCATCCATGTCACGCCCGAGCCCGAGTGCTCCTACGCCAGCTTTGAAACCAACCTGGCCCTGGAGTCACACCACCCGACATCCTCAGCGCTAGGCCTGCAGGCCCTGGTCCAGCAGGTAGTCGATATCTTTCGCCCGGGGAAGTTCTCCGTGTCGGTGTTTAAAACCCATTCCACAGCCGATGCAGGATCATCCTCGCGCTATGCCCACCGTATGGCCAATCGGCGCAGCCGAGGTACCGGTAGTCCCAGCCCAGGTCGGTTCCACTCGGGCGATAGCACCCCTACTGATGAACCTGACCCGACGATGGATCCCAAGGACCACTTGGCCCTGCTGACGGCAGCTGGCAGCGGTGGTGGCAGTCGAGACGTAGAGGAGGAGATGGCGCTCTTCCAGTCGTGGCGTAAGCTGATGAACTCGCTGCCACCATGGAACCTGGAGTCGTTGGATGATTACCAACAGGTCGACCATATCCTGTACGAGTTTGACAACTATTGGTTGCGCTTTGGTTACTTTACCAAACTCTGCTGACTCGCCGTCGTCACTAGCCTCATCAACTCGATTGCTATGGGATCGAGGTGTCGCTATTTGACAGGCGCTAGACCGTTTGTAGCAGCTGTTGTGGGTTGGCATTTTACCCCAAGTTTCGCGAATGCCATACTTTCTCCTTCTATAAACAGCAATGATAGTAATAATAGTGGCAAGCGCTCGAATAAATATCTTGACCAGCCTGGAAAATAAACGGCATGCTATGATGTCGTGTAGAAGTGTGCGTGTGTGACCCAAGTGACCACGAGTGGTGGTACCCACCCCCCTCAATGGCTGCCCCATGGCTCTGCCAAGCTGCTGCTATTAAGCATTCCCCAACAGTATTGTCTGTGCATCGCATGTAGTTCATTTATTTGTGCATATCATTCGTCTTGGGCTTAATGCGACTTTGCCTTTTATCTCTACTGCCATTTCATATCGTCTACCAATCCAATTCGCTCTACTTTGGTGGTCGCGTATCTTGTACTGCTCACAATGCGCTCCCCTTCCAGTGAAACGCTTTCCAACAACTGCACTGCACCGCCGGGTACGGCAGCCGAGGAGTCCCAGCCAGCACCCACTACTCTTGCCAATGGCAATGACCACGACCTTGCAATTTCCGAGCAGGACTTGGTGGCGCTAGGCCTGGGCAGTTTGGTGCAGGATAGTGGCAATAGTAGTGGTGGCGAGCTCAACCTGGCACACTTGCTCTCCGACGTTGACCGAGCAGAGCATTTGCTGGACCATCTCGACGCTCGTGTGGACAGCATCTTGAAAAGTTTGGATGAATTAGCTGAAACCACCGGTGTATCGCCCACCAAGCAGTAGGTTGGTGTGCTCGTTTGCGCTTACCTCGGGAGCTGCTCGCAGTATTGGCAGCCGCGCAGCAGCGTTTTTGTTCCGGTAGGATACAGCATACACCTCCTCTTCCTCGCCCACCAAGCCTTTACTCCGAGGCGAATACCCATACTTCACGATAGTTGATAAGCGATGCGTTCGCCGAGTATGTATTTATAGTATACCGCTAGATTGGGTCAGCTGCTTGCTTGGTACTAAACCTTTCAAATTTATTGGGAGCAGGGTGAGTCAAACAGCAATTGCCTGTTGGATTGATGCAAGTTCCGCAGTGAAATAAAAGGTGTGATTGAAAGAATTTAGAAGAAAAAACGCCTGATAAAGGTAACGCAGCCGAGATGATTTGTTATGGTTAAATTGAAATGTGCCCGTGTCTATAAAAACACCTCTTTCCCTTCCCCCACTTGTATCCTTGCCCTTTAATCCCCAAACAACCTCAATACGCCGTAAAAGTCGGGCTAGTCGGACAGTGGGATGCCAATCTTGTTTTCCTTGATACCATAGGCCGAGGGAGTAATTTCAAGCAACGTGTTGCGAGGCATGGCCAGGCTGGGGATGATCTGTTCGGGTTGAAGCCCACGAAAGTAAGCGTACAGGCACCGCAGGACCGATTCATGAGCGATGATCAGCACATCCTGCTTCTCGTGTTCGAGTTCCAGGATCACGGGTTCCAGTCGCACCGCCAGGTCATGGTAGCTTTCACCGCGTGGGTAGCGGTGGCGGTACGGGTCCTTGAGGTACTGTTCAAACTCGCGCGGGTATTTGTCCTGAATTTCTTGGGCTGACATGCCATCCACAACCCCTGGGTTGATGTCCTGGAGCGACCGTCGGTAGCGCACCGGGCAGCTGCTAAAATATTCAGCAGTCGAATACGAGTACTGCTGCGTGCTAGTCCAGATCTGTGCAAGGGTGCAGGTTGCCACTGCCATAGTCGTATGCAAGTGTCCACCTCCTGATGAGCAACCGCTTCAACAATAGCAAAAAGGTAACTCGACCACTATGGGCTAAGCATCCTCATCTCGCTATGCTATCGCAACGCACGATGACCGACTCTGTCACAGACATACCTTGAGAACCGAATCGTCGCCGTCATCCAGCGCTACCCGCTCTTTGCGTCGCTGAGTAATCACCTGCTGCAAGCGTTGGGCGTACTTGTGCCCAGCTTGCGACAACGGCGCATCGGCTTTGTACAAATTCTCCTGCGTCGATTCCCCGCTGCGCGCAAAGTAAATGGTACGCGGGGCCGTGTGCAGGTTCATTAGATAGAATACGATGCGGGAAGGTAGAAATCCTTGCACATCATTGACAATAATCTGTTGGTCGACGTTGATGAGCTTGATATAGCTCAGGGAGTCATCCTCAATGGTCTGGTAGTACGGTTCAGACACTTGGATCCGTTGCTGTATTTGGAAATTTATACATGTCCCCCCACCACATTCAACCATGTCAAGAATAGCACTACCAGTACTCTGTTAGTCATGGGCATTCTGGTAGGTTTACCTCCAATCGAGGCATGTAAAGGCCTCGCGTAAAAGTGCCAGGGTAGGTGTGTTTATGCGTAGAGAAAACCACCTCAGCATATATATTTATATATATGGCTTACCTGGAAATCAGCAATGGCAGCTTCTGTGTTCCAGCCATTGTACTAGGGTGCATAGAATCGTAAATTACTGCCCATAAGTATCCAAGCCTTGGCATCTTGACGTTAGTGACAGCAGATTTGAACTTTTCTACCCAGCTTCCAAATTACCTCTAGTTTGTATCGTCGCTGCGCAAACCTCAACCATTTTTGCCGGTGTCCGATAGCACGTACATCTTTAGAGGTGGCTTTGACGCTGCGGATGTTAGCCTCGACAATTTTAGGATCGTTGCAGATGCTCTCTGTCCCCCATCAATGCGGGTGCAGCGTATTTCATGGATTGTTGTAAGTCAGTGAGCATCATTAAAGCAGATTAGGTGGTTCGCAGTGATATAATGAGAAAAAAACTCGACCAGGCCAATAGGATTATTAGGCTTTGTTTTTCGGTTACCAGACTTACCTACAAAGACGACTTGAATGTTTTCCTTGCGAAAACGATTCAAGACGTATTGCTGACGCTCACGAGTGGCATTGGACCCATCATAAATTCCCACTTGACCACCTTCTAGCAAGTATTCCACCACGGCTTCCAAACAGGCGTTGGCAGCTTCGAGGCGGACATCGGCCGTAGCAGTGTTGGCTGACTCCGCGGTAATGGCAAGGCATAGTTCAAGGTAATATAGTAAGCGTCTTATTAGGTCCATGTGTGCTGGTTGGATTGATGACAGGGTGGCATATATTGAGAGCAAGAGAAAAAAAGTGCCAGTGAACGGAGCAACTGTTTGGTGTGCAGTTGTCGGTGTTTTCCTATCCATACCTGGATCAAAAAAGTCGTGGGACACGGTGTGGCGAATCAATTTGCGGCGGTAATGGCCGACGTGAAAGGCCTTAGTTTTGACGCCGAGCCAGCAGAGGTAGCGGCAAAGCGCCCGGCTAATATGTGTCTTACCACGCGCCGGCAGCCTACCATTGATCCATGCTCAAGCCACACCAATAGCAGGGCAGTATGGCTTATCTCAGTGAGTGCTGGGCGCCCTGGTGCCATACCTGCAACCGAAAACCTACAGCAGGCGGTGGTGGTCATGGTCTTTTCATAGTATGCGCAGGTTTTGGTGGTCTCCAGCGTACGGTGGTCATCAACAGCGGCACTCACCCTACCAGGATGATGGCAATGGCGCCGGCATGGAACAGGCGGCCCGATTCGGTTTTGTATAGCTGCGCGGCCATGGTGAACCACGTGGCGATAGCGAGGTGGCTGAAGATGGCGGTAAGACTCCGCGGTCACGAAGATACGAAATGAAAAATAAAGGAAAGCCGAACCGCCAGGGCAATACAACTGCTAAATTGTGCACACGCACAAAAAAAGTAAAAATAATAAATATATGGAGCCATGTCATGGCGAATGCCATTAGACCATGCGGAGCATTCGCTGTTATTTTTTTCATGGTGGTAGCGTCATGGTTGGTGACGCGTTTTTTGTTTGCGTGCTCAGGCTCATATCACTGTACCATCATGCGACCAGGTTCCTCGAAAAAAATTTAGAGGCTGTACAGGGCTAGTGTTTTTTGCATAGGGGTTTTTAACCAGTTGCATCAAAGCAGGGGAGAGAACAATTACTGCCTTCCCCCGCTAGAGAGCTAGCTGAGGTGAGCACACTGGTCTAAGAGACTAACAGATGTAATAAAAAATTACAACATTAAATTGACTTTTAAAATTTCATAATTAAGGATTCTTGGTCTATAATACTTATAGAAGTAATTAATAACAGTTTATGTAATGAGATAAAATTCCTTTACTATATTAATAAGAAACTTTCTGCATACAAAAATAATCTAGGTATACTGTACCTAATATTATTTATTAGTAGTAGAGTTTGGCAATACAACCATAGTAAGTAGAGATATAATAATACTACTTTTACCTATAGCATAATTAAAGCTGCCCTGCCTTCAATGGACTTAGAATCCCTAGTATAGGTGTACTATGTATACCACCACATGGTCATAACGCCTATTACTAAACCCTTAGATATTTACCTTTTAAAAGTATCACTAGCTTGGTAATGAAACTAAGCACATAGCCCTTGACGACTGGGAATTACTCCTTTACCTTATCTACTAATTAGGTACTTTTCTATATAAATAATATCTTTAAACCTACATAGTAGTAGGCTCTTAAAAAGGTCTATTTTTATAGAGAGGGTACTATAAAAGATATTATCTATATGATGTATATTTATATTGTAGCGGGACTAGGGTCAAGTGACCCAAAGGCCACTCTTCCCCCGCCCCCACAAATTCGCCCCAACTGATGGCAACGCCCAACTCAGCTGTGGCTATGGGTGATATCTCTGCACCACCTGTATCTGACCCACATAAGGAGCTGCCCAGCCTCCCAGGCTTAGACTCCTTGTATGTTGAACAAATAAATACGCCTATCTTTATTTTTGATACTTGACACTTCCTGGTCCCCTGCGACACTATGGCTGCGCAGCCAGGCCTGGCCTAGAAGGATGAGCCTATTTAAGTAGAGTCAGGCCCCGCAGCCTGCATCACTCATGCTTCCAATGAATACCTATCCTTAATTCAATCCACTCGTTGAAGGCTCTGCTCGGCCCCTATTTTGTAGCATTATCTTAGTGTGGCTCCACTAAGTGTGATTGTATGCTCTTTCATTCATTTCCATAACTGCCATTAATTGATGCAAAAAATGCTTCTAGTCCTACCCTTACCTAATATCACCTTTTCCTCTTGCCCTCTTTCTTCCTTGCTGTTTGCAGCTTTACCACTGCCTTGTCCCACCATGGCTCTGTTCACTAGTGACGCGCTCTTGCTGCTGCTGGGGTTCTTCTTTCCCTACATTAGCTGCCCTGATTAAGTGCAGGTGCCGAGCTGACTTTGTTATCAACTGCGCGCTGACCATTCTGGGCCGCGTCCCAGGGATTATCCACGCTTGGTATTTGGTAATCAAGCACCCGTCCTTCCCCAAGTATGCAGTGCTGCTCACGCTCCACATAGAACCAGGCTGGTGGGCAGTACAGTATAATCTTGGAAGCAATTGTTCACTCCTAGAACTCACAGGCCAAACAATGGGGGTGGGGGGGGAATGTTAGTATGGGGTGCGGGATGTATGCGTGATCAAGGGGTATGGAGCAGCCTACTATTGAGCCCTGGGTTTAAAATAGTATGCCATATCGGTTTACACAGCGAAAAACGTGGGTCAAGAAGCCACCTGTTGAGCTATCCAGGGACTGCGCACTCTCAGCGCCAGTGTTGCTTCTTGGTTTGCTGGAGCCATAGGATCATTTCCAGCCAAGCATGGGCTCTAGGAGCAAACCTCTTCTCCTTGCCTTGACTTTACGCTATGAACCAAAAGAAGTGTGTAGTGCATCTGCTAAGTCCTGGTTCTCAACTGTCCTCCTTTTTTTCACAAGGGCACTTGCGTTGCCTGGACCTGTTACTGCGCAGCATGATTGGCACTTGGTACTACCAACCTTTGACTAGACATTCATTTACACTGGCTGTCGTGACAACCAGAACTGGTCGCTGGGTATCGGGGTGGCATAGGATGGCGAGTTTTGCCGTTGGCAAGAACAAAGAGTGTGCCTTGCAGTGGCTGCTGTGTTGGTGGTGGATCTTGGCCCTAGGCCTCTCAGACCCCTTCATCCATCCATAACCAGTTGGCCCTGGTTTGTCGCCACCGACCGCGGTCAAACAGTCGGCCCAGCCTTTGTTAAATGCTGCTGCCGTTGCACCTCCTTTGTCACCCATAACTGTGCAATCCGTCTTGAGCCCTTGCTTGCCATTGTAATGCCTCGGTATAAAATTTAGGCCATTGGCAGTTAGGTGAAAAAAACGCACCTGCAGGATGCCGCAGGCCATCACCCTCTATATAAGCAATGCATTCCTGTCTTCCGGGCACCCAGCGCCACCCCTTTCTCGTCGCTGCACAACCGTCGGCAGGTTGTTTTTGTCCTGAACGGTCGCTCGCGGTACTGCTGGTGCTTTTCTCTATATGTGTTTTTCAGAGTCTTTTTGCTGCACTGCTCGATACTTGGCATTTTTGGTTAACTAGGGTTTGTTGTCACCAACTTTGATATTGAACTCTTGATACCCTGGTGCTGCACCGACAAGGCCTACTTCTTGAACTGCTTGGTTGGCAGCAGTAGGCGACACCATCGCAAGTACGCAACTCCACCCCACGCGTTCGACATCGCCACTAGTTTGACGACGACAGCCATGTCTACGTCAGTGTCCCTGCGACGGTCCAGCCGACGCACCAAATCCCGGGTACTGGCTGCTACCACCACACCGCCCAGTTCCTCCCAGACTACTCCCACAACCCTACGACGTGCAAGCCCGTCTGGTTCTACTGCCAAGGCTTCCATGGCAGCAGCAGTGCCCATGTCCTGCTCACCCACTCGAGGCCGGTGGCCACAACGAAAGCAACCCACTGCTTCGCCTGTAAGGCCGTCAGCACCGTCTGAGCAGGCTCTATCGACGCCTCGCTCTGGGCAAACGAATGCTACACTGGCCTATTCCAAGAGAACGGTGCGGTCCCCTTGTTCCCCGACTTCGACGGTGTCGGAAGACTCGGACCAGTGCCTGTCAAAACCTGCCAGTCCCAGTTCAATAGAGCCGACACCCAAGCGGTCGGTCCATGCGCTATTGGGTCCTGATGGGATCACCAGTGCTAAACGACGGTGTCGCCGCAAACCTCTATTCCCCACACCATCATTACCGCACCATGCTGTGACCGATTCAGGGCCATTGTGCCCCTACCAACCATCCATAGCCCTTGCCCACACCCAGCTGCAGACTGCATTGACTACCCGCTCCACCCATTGCACGTCATCCAGGACAGACTTGCTAAGTGCCTGTCGCCGCACCAGGCCACACGGACCATTGGCCCACTGCCATATGCAGGCGGTGTTCGAGCTGTATGGGTGCGCACCCGATGCCCTGTACCATACCGTTTGCCCACTGGGACCCATACCCGGCACGCATCCGAAAAGGCCCGCATCCAGCCAGCGTTGACCACCAGCAGCTGGCTGTTTCTTCATCTGCTTCTATTTTTATTGACGCATAGGTGGTCTGTAGATAGAAATTGGCTGCCAAACCCTGCGCTTGTGCTATATTATCAGCTGTAAGAGGAAGAATTATGACTACTTCAGTGATACAATGCCTCAAGCGTCTTGGTGTATGAAGTGAAGAAACAGTCGGCATTAATGTCTGCTAGGCTTAATGGCCAAAAGTTACGCTGGACGAAGCTATTGCCAGAACAGGGGTGCAGGGGCTTCGAGCCATGGGTCCAATGAAAAAGGAAATCATGCATTTTTTGCTCGATAGGTGCCAGGGGCCCGTCTTTATATAAATTTGTCTTTGTTCGTTCGTATTTGGCTGAGCTACATCTTTAATGCTCGAGCAGGTCCGACAAAAGGCCTTATTGCTGTTGACCTTGCTGGCCTTGCGGTACTCCGAGCAGCCCGTCCCTCGTTACAGGCTTTTCGGTCAACTGCGCTAGGACCAGCGCGGCATAGCTACCAACTCTTTCAAAAAGCGGCCTGTCAGGACGGTGAACAATGAAGACCCAATTTAACAAATGGCCCCGTAATAGCGGCTAAAGTCACACCGAGTTAGCCTGGATCCCTTCTGGGAGCTTTGTTACGGCCGATTCGACGTATGTGGGTACCCCAGCGATGCGTCCATTTTGAAGGCGGGCGTTTCTATTGGCGTCCCTTTTTTGAAGTGTTTTTTTCGTCAAGCCCAGTTGTGGGCCGCCAGCAAATGACTATAAAATAAAGCGGCCTCGGAACATGTTTATCATGCCAACCTGCGCTACTTTAAACCCGAGATATTATTTTTTGACCATTGGTAAAGCTGAACTGAGTATCGTTTACATTCGTAGTAAATACAGGGCTGCAAAATGCACGTTGCAGGTGGCTTAGCGGTGCTGATACTTGTCATCTCTATTTTTGCTGTTGCTACATTACTTTATATTAACTGACCGGCTGCAGCTCAGCGCCATCGTTTGCGTGACCATGCGGTTGTCGACCTGTGCTTTATTCCTGACCCAGTTAGCGTTGATGTTGACTTTTGTCGTATCCAACGGCCCAGCGGTAGATACATTGCCGTTGGCTGATATCAAGACCAGCACTGGCGCTCATCTAATCCCTTTGACCCGGCGTCGCCCTTTATATTGGCTCAAGGTGATAAATATTTTAAAGAAAGCTAACGAAAACGGCTTTAATGACACTGCCAAAAAGCTGGCTGTGCTGACGGCCAAAAACCAGGCAAAATGGGCAGCAATTGGACTTGGAGCCAAAGTGGCGAAAGAGCAGGTGACGGGCCAGGCATCGGAGGAAGCGAGCACGGTTAATGGTGAAACGGTTGAGGGCGAAAAGAACGAGCAGACGGCAAAGGAAGATAGCTCAACAAGCACTACAGAATCTGAGCAGGCAACGGATCAGGCATCGGAGGAAGCGAGCACGGCTAACAGTGAAACGACCGAGGGCGAAAAGAACGAGCAGGCGGTAAAGAAAGAAGACGCAGCAAGCACTACAGAGTCCGAGCCTACAGAGAGCAACTCATGGCCTTTTTGCTCGATATGATGGAAGTCCTATGCCTTTGGCGACTATTTAAATTATGTAGTTGGGATGCCTTGGGTCTGATGTCAGTTGGCCTTAACATGTAGCTCTTCCTGGCCAAGGTTTCAGCAGTTACATTGAATAAAACGTTGATCGTTGCAAAAGTAAAGTTGAGTGACATTAAACCATGGCTACCAGCACTGGTTACACTTGTAATTACCTTTGGCACCCTTAATCCTGCGCCAGAAGACTTGTTCTTTTAAAGCCTAACCTTGATTGAATTCTGAACAGCCGTCAACACGTGACCCACTGCCTTTGCAAACAAAAAAAAGAAAACCAAAAATCTCGAGCAGACCTGACATGCCAGAACCTATGGCGCTTGCATGGACACTTGATTCCATTGCCTGAATTGAAGGCAAACACTTGTTTATTTGCTAGAACTATTGGCATTATTGCATTTAATCATTTTTATTGGGCTAGCTGGGCGCATTGTGGTATCCGCCGCGCGTTGTACTCACCACCGTTTCGAGATGTTCACCACTCGAGCAGCCGCCCAGAGTTTGACAAAGCGACCAGCATGGGCACTTGGTGGTGGGCGGTTAGCCACGCGAATTCCCAACCACTGGCCGCCAACTCTGGCTGTCCAATACCTGATTCGCCTGGGCCTGCGGCACTCATCCCACACCAATGCCCTACCGTCTCTCTGCTCGGCTCAATCGACGCCCAAAACTCAACTCATAGCAATCGAAAGCCCAGCCTCGGAATCGGTGATTCCTTTAACAGACTACTGCCCAGGCTGTGGCGCTGCATTTCAAACCAGCAACTCACGGAAACCAGGGTACCTGCCTTCCATCAAGTCATGCGAGGAAGCTACCAAGGGCTACGAGGCATACCGGCAAAAGGTGGATCGGTCTGATCACCAGCATTTGAGTCCTGCAGACTACCAAGCTCGCTATGAGGCATTGGACGAGTCATTACGTGTGTATTTTCCATCGTCAGCAGGTTCCACAGTAAATACTTCCTTGGCTCATCCAGTGGAGCACGATGGCACCATAACTGATGACACGTCCCCAGCACCAGCGTTAGAGGTAAGCTCAGCGGACTCTGCTTCTGCAGACACCAAACCCTTGTCCGAGTCCAATGGGCCAGTAGTGCGGCGTCTCGTTTGCAAACGCTGCCATGATATGACACATCATAACCGAGTCGAAACCATTTGGCACAACGACGTAGCCAAAGATCCCGACATTCTAACTTTTATGCGGAACCGACCCAGGGCGCTGGTGCTGCACGTCGTCGACATCTACGACCTACCCACAAGCTTACTCAAAGGGCTGACCAATTACATTGGGTCCCACCACGACGTCATCCTAGTTGCCAACAAGGTCGACCTCTTGCCCAAAGACGTGCACTGGAACCGGGTGGCGGTGTACCTCCAGCGCATGCTGGTCGATACCGGAATTCACAACGTGATTGCTGTCCATTTGGTTAGCGCTCGCAAGGTTCACGGGGTTCGTGAGCTGTGTCGGGACATTGTTGAGCTACGGCAGCAGCTCAAGCACCGGCACTGCGACTTGTATATGGTGGGACGAGCCAATGTGGGCAAATCGGAACTGGTCAACGCCATGTTACGCATCAGCTACGGGGGATCACCGCACAAGGTGACAACGTACCCAGTACCGGGAACCACCAGTGATATGCTGCGGGTACCACTGGAGCTGTTCAAGCGGGTGCTGGTGGGCGCCAACGAAGCAGACACCGGGATCCTGTACGATACCCCCGGGATCTTTAACAGCCATTCGTTAATCAAGTATCTGACACCACCCGAACTTAAACAATGCTTACCCAAGTCCCACCTCAAACCTCTGACGTACCGGATCCACCAGGGCCAGTCGCTCTGCCTGGGTGGTTTGGGACGCATCGATCTGGATGGAGGAGGCGCCAGCAAGGTGCTGATGACGGTGTTTAGCGCTGTACCTGTTCACATTACCAAAATTGATAAGGCTGTGGCACAGTGCGATGCTTTGGCCCAGGGAAATCGTACGGTCCTACATCCCCCTTACCTGCACGGCAAGAACCGCGCTGCCACTTTTCCCCCGTTTCGTCTGGTGGAGCGCTACGAGTTGACCAGCGATCACCCCACTATGGCGTGCACGGATATCGTGTTTGCTGGGGTGGGTTGGGTAGCAATCGCGGGGCAATTTCAGGGCGCTCAGTTGGCCGTCCATTCCCCGGGTGGTCGGGGCGTGTCGATTCGATCGCCTCTCCTGCCGTTTGAGTACAAGCATAAGATTACCAAGTACCGGTCCAATATGCGCAAACAGCGGTAAATGTGGGGACCATTCCAATAAAGCATTGGCCCAAGTGGGACCAGCAACATGGTTGCATCAAGGCGTGCTCGTGTGCAGTTGATTACGTTTTAAACGGGTGTTGTGTTGTGGTCGATGTGCCCGACTAACTTTCAAAACGCTGTGACTACCGGCGTATGGCAGCCCCTCCCAACACATTGATTTCCCCCTTAGCTGGTTGAATTTTTCTGAAAAATTTATGAGAGCCATTTGGCCCACCATATTCATGTGTATAGTTGGCACAATTGGCTCCACCATTTTTGTTTATTGTGCTCCAGTTGGCAGCATGGCCTAATCAATGGCCATTTTCTTGTTCGGCTCCTGTGGGTGCAGCACCATCGTCCACTACTCTTATTTGGCCACGATTAGTCATTGGTTGGTTAGTTGTATAATTTGCCGTTTTATTTCTCGGTAGCGTTTGCATTGCTATGGCCACCGACGAACAACGAGCGTTTTTCCAAGCGTTAAGTTTGCCGACCCCAGAGGCGGTCAAGCATCTCCATCAGCTGCAAAAGGAGCCGAGTGGGTGGGCGCTCGCCGAGCAGCTGATGCGTGAGCAGGTCAGTGGCAGTATCTCGGAATGCGTGTTGCCAAGCGCTCTCACCACCCTGTTACCAGCATGGGCTTCTACCCTGGTCGGATTGTCTGCCTTGGGATCGCCCTCAAAGCCCAACGACAACCATCACCCCCCCCCC